>QJNZ01000308.1:0-100076 GCA_004155055.1 Monosporascus sp. CRB-8-3 | reverse complement strand
GGAGTTAGACTCTTCCTGAGGACGGAAGTTATCTGGTGGTGGGGCCAAAAAGAAAGACGGGGAGGGGGGTTTGGTTTGGGCTGGGACCCGGAGGGAGGCAAAAACATGGGAGAAAAGCTTGGTGATCCGTCCCAGGCGAAGCCGAATAAGGGGTTCAGTTTACGAATTGGCAGCATTGCTGACGTGAATTGATCTACACTCAACAGATCGGTATATTCAGCTATATCTATTTCTCTATTTAAGAGCACTTAAAATGCTTCCTCTGCCTATATGGAGCGAAGCCTCTAGCGCACGACTGGATTACACGATTCGCTTTTCGTCTTGATCTAGCAGAAAACCCGTGGCGACATCTTGAACGTTGTGATACCTTCACCGATCCTCCATCGGGTCCCGAACCCTTCTAGTGACGTGTGAACCTATGTCTCCAAGTTCTCGAATAAGAACGAGGGCTGGCCGGGCACCGCCTGGTCCGCGTTCCGGGACTCGATGTCGACATTGGCGTCGGTGAGGATGTTGGTTCCCTGCTTGCCGCCCTCGGCGACGCGCACGACGTCGACAGCGGACAGGCCGGCCGCGCGCTTGAGGCCGGGGAGCATGGCGACGAGGGTCTTGGACTCGTCGAAGGCGAGCTTGCGCGCGAGCACGGCGTCGGCCGGCTCACCGTCGCGGAGCCGCTTCTTCAGGCGCTGGATGAAGGGCATGGCCTCCTTGACCTTGCCGCCGGGGATCTTGGCTACGCGACCGCTGAGCTCCTTGTCGCTGCACGACTGCGTCTGAGTCGCCGGGTCCCACGTCTCCTTGACCAGCTCGATGCACTCGGTCTGCCACTTGGGGAAGGCGTCCGCCACGAAGATGGTGAGCTTCTTGGGCTTCTTTGGGTCGAAGTTGGTCTGCTTGCCCTTGGCCATCTTCTTGAGCTGCGCCCCCTCCGCCGACGTGACGCTGGACTGCGTCGCCAGGACGTAGGCGCGGGTGGCGCTGAGGCTCGCATCGGGTGCTGGAACCTCGGGCCACCGTGCTCGCTGTACCGTCTCGGTTTCGCCTAGGACTTCGCGCCAGATGTACTCCGCCCAATGGGGTGCGATGGGCGTGAGCGAAAGAACTTGCATCCTTATGTATTTGAGCACCAGGTTCTTGTTCATAGGGATGCCCGCGGCAGCGCAAGATGCTCTGTAGATATCCTTCGCATTGATGAGATCGTAGAAGCAGGACTTCAGCGCCAACTTATAATTCGTCTCTTCGTAGTGTTGCCTCGCTTCGTTGATGAGCGCGTTGATCTCATTGTCGAACAGGGAATCCTCAAAATCGTTCATATCGGTTCGGAGCTCCTGGCTCTTCACCATCTCCTCGCACCACTCCTTTAGGGTGTACAGTCGAAGACTATAGACGACACCCGTTAGCCGGCCGATCGTGTTTTACCCTAAAGTAGGTGACTTACATGGTGTTGTCGGCGACATCCTCGACAAAGTTCGAGTCCGAGATGGAGTCTCCGGCGTCGGCCATAGCGATACGTGAGGCATCCGCGCCGTATTTCTTGACGACTAAGGCACAATTAGCGATAGCGATAGAACTCGGCCAAGGGTATGATCTCACCGTCGTCTAGAGTCATGAAATTGCCGGTGCTCTTGGACATCTTTTCGCCGTTTAACTGAAGGTGGCCGTTCGCTCGGACAGATTTGGGCCAGTATTCCCTAGGGAAAAGAGCGATATGGTTGTAGAGGAAGAAGGTAAGATGGTTAGGGATGAGATCCTTTCCGCTGGCTCTCAGGTCAAGGGGGTAGAAGTACTGGAACTCGCGGCGCATAGCCTCGAGAGTCTCCTTGGGGATCTTCGACTTGGCTAGCACGTCGTCGGTGAGCTCGGTCCGGCAGAAGATATAATCCCAGACCTCGTCGATCATCTGTTCTGGCGTAATGTTAGCAGACCCCTTCTCCCGCCCGAAGAGGTCTTTGTGAAGGTAGTGGGCGATCGTGTAGTAGCTCATGTAAATTGTCGAGTCGCTCAAGCTCTCCACCAGGAATTCTGGCGCCCAGGGAAGCTTCGAGCCCAGCCCGTACGTCCTCGCGCATGCCCATTGCTTAAGCCAGTCGAGCACTCCGAGGAATGCGTTACGGGTGTCGTTCGACCAGGTATTAAGGCCCTTGCCATCTTTGTTCTGTACGTACTCAGTGGCGACCGCACGCCACGAGTCTTCTCCGTAGTCGATATAGTACTGCTCCATCAAGGCGACGGTGCATTCGTCGCCACTCCTGCTGACGACTCTGCTTTCGGGCTCGGCATACTCATAGGCGAGGCCGGCGTCGATCAGCTGGGCCCTTACTTTAGGCTTTGCATCTGCCACCTTTTCGCCCTTGAAGTCTCCTACGATCATGTGGCCCTGGTAGAAGCCCTCCTTGTAAGCCAGCTCTTTCGCTTCCTTCAGCTGCTTGACATCCTTCGGAGAAGCGATCTTCATCTTCTTGACTAACGCCGGGGCCAGGAGGTCAGACGTAGGCGTCTGGATTATGGGGAAGATTTCCAATTCTGCCCACTCCTTCTGGATGCCGTAATAGTCGGCCTTCTTGGCAAGCTCCATCATCATGGCATAATCGTCAGGGGAGTCCGACGGGACACAAGTGACCACTCCTGTTCCTTTCGTCTCGAGTATAGTGTCCATGGGAAGCACCCGAACTCCATCCTTATGGAAACTCAGAGGAGCGTTTACTAAGCTGCCGATGAGGTCCGAACCTTGTACCTCAGCCTTCTTCTTGATGACGCCCTCCTCTGCGAAGATCTCCTGATGGGACATGTTCCTGGCGGCCCTCTCGGTCATGACATAGAATTCCTGGGGGCGCGCTTCATAAATACCGTATGTGATATTGGGCGAAACGAAGCAAGCAGTTTGTCCGTACATGGTCTCCGCGCGCAGCGTCGCGGGGATGAGGTACACCTTGGCGTCGGCGGGCAGCTTCCCCTGCAGAGAATTCTGGGCCTTGGAACAGAACTCGAGGACTTGCATCTTAATGGCCACATACAGTTGCGGGTTGACTGCTTCTCCTTCGCTCCGGTCGTGGTCCATGCATGGTTGGCCATCCTTGATGCTGTAAATGGTGTGGCGTTTCCCGAACTTAATCTTGCCCAGCTCCCTTAACCGGATCATCTGCCAGCGGACGAAGGCGTCGAAGTATGGGTTAGCATCCGTCGTGACGAACTGCCTCCTCCAGTCTATCCGGCTTCCGAAGTTTGTAAGATCCAGTTTGCACAGGGGCGGGAAGTACTCTAGCCAATATGCGGCGTCGGCGAAGAGATGGATCTGTTGTGTCGGGATGCCCATGGCTTGCATGATCTGGAACTGGTACTTCATCTTGACCAGCTTGGCCGCGGCCTTTCCCTTCTTGGCGCTAAACTTGGTCACGTCTTCCCGTTCCTTCTGGGCCGCGGGTGCGGGTGCCTCGACTACCAGCTCCACTTCCTCCTTGTACCTCTCGAACTCCTGGCCGAACATCTCGACTTCCTTGGCCAGCTTGTCGGCGCACGCCTTGATAGGCAGACCCGTGCAATGGTACCCTTGGGGCCACAGAACGTTAAGGCCCTTCATCCGGGCGAACCCGGCGTGGAACTCGACTTTGCTGAAGGAGAAGGCATGGCCGACGTGGAGACGACCGTTCGTGTAGGGGA
This sequence comes from Monosporascus sp. CRB-8-3, assembly GCA_004155055.1. Taxonomy (NCBI): domain Eukaryota; kingdom Fungi; phylum Ascomycota; class Sordariomycetes; order Xylariales; genus Monosporascus; species Monosporascus sp. CRB-8-3. The sequence continues at coordinate 96,419 of QJNZ01000308.1, read as the reverse complement.
AGGCGATGGTTCCGTAAAACTTGGGGAATTTCTCTCGCAACTCGTCCGGTGTGATGGAGTCGAGGGGTATCTCAGCCGTCGACGGGGCGTCCGCGTTGAACACTCCCTTCTCTTCCCATTCCAGCTGGTATTTCTTCTCAACGGCGATGAGGGTGTCTCGCTTTTCAGTCCCCTTGAGATCCTTAAGGGCCGAAATCTGGAGCCCATCCATGCCTTTGACTGGATCGGCCATGATGCTGCTCGCCTAGCCTAGGGTAAGTAATTAGTGTTTGGACATCGAAGAATGAGAATGCGAGGTGCATTCAATGCCAGATACAAAGCAAACCAGAAAAGCGGCAGCTTACGTATATGAGTCACGAAGTGAGCAGCGGTTGTTTCTGTGATGTGGCTTGCCGGTAGGTTACTATATTTTCGATGCATGCTCGAAGGTGTTTGCATAGCGGGGGCGGGGTTGCCTGTGCTTATCTTATCCACCCCCCCCCCCCCCCCCCCTTTTCCAAAGTTGAGTATGGAGTTGTCTGTTAGGGGTGTGGCTTGCTCAACGCTTTCACACCTACACATCGGGCATGGAATATATACTATCCATGTGTAACTACCTAGGTAGGCGAATATGGTTGTTTCAGACTCAAACGTTATGGTGGGGTGATCAGTAATGTTAATTTATACTAACTTCCTAATAAAGCGCATACCAACTGTCAAGACTTCATGTATTCCACTTTCTCGGAAGGCATGATAAAAACAAATAGTCAAAGGGCAATACTTCCCTAAGTTCCTAGTATGTATCCGGCTTAACCCTAGCGTAAGACAGGTCAAACATAGTTGCATCCGATCTGCTTGCTCGGCCCGGAGCTCTAATCCGGACAGTCGCTTAACTGATATTTCCCCGCGTAATAGGGACTGCGGGTGGCCCGCTTGTTCTAAATAAGAGATGTAGGGTCAGGGGGACGTAGCGGACATTGTAAGCGTTAAAGCCCCAATTGGGTATTGCTTACTGAGTAATTACGGTGAACTCGTTTATAGTAACCAAGTTTCTGTATCTCTTAATATCCACTCTGTAAAACATAAAGAGATGAATTAAAAGATGCCCTTGTACATATGTTATTGGCTTATACTGCGTTATTGATCTTTATTTTTAACTTCGAAGCCATCGGTCTATACAAGTTCTCACTTTTGTATAAGCGGACATAACCAGCCGGGAACTCATTCTAAGTCGTAGTCATACGTCTTGAACTTTAACAAGTCAAGGATCTTGCCCTACCAATCCTCGGTGACCTGTCATATGGGGCCGCTAACATGCTGCTTTCAGTGGATATCTTGGTGTCTTGGCTAGTCCCTGGGGAGTGAGGACCAGGTTGTCTGTCGTCCCAAGAGTCAAAAGACAGCTCGGAGCGATCATGCTGGCCGAAGGTTTCATTCACACTGGAACTGTATCTTATTGGGTAGGGATAGGTTTGGTATTGACTCTCAACCTGAGCCAGGCGTCTATTGCTGAGACGGCTGAGTAAATGAGGTTCGGATTAAGAAAGAGAACTGGTCCCAGATCCTTAAGAAGGTGGTCTGTGAAACGTATTCATCAATATACAACATGGCTGCGCTGGGTATAAGACGGCCCATAAAATTCCCTTCGATCCGAAGTACATCGTTCTTTCATGATTGGGTATACTCAATTAATACTCAAATAATATTGGGAATCATCCAAATCCCTCGCTGTAGCTTGAGGATGCGTGCGACTGACGTGGAAGGCCATATTGCCCAAGCCCCATTTCACCACAGCTGTAGTCTATCAGTCCTGATCAGTCGGCGCGTAAGCGCAATCGTCTTCTGGTAAAGCCCAGAGCTGAGGGCACCTTATAACGCCAGCTCCTCGTATATTGACGCCATTCGGTCTACCGTAGCCGTCCTTATTTCGCGTCGCCACCAATCCGCTCGAGGGCTTCCAACATGACGACGGAGTTTCCTCGAATGACCTAGAAATTACCTTCATTAGCTCTATGTCGGTCAGATTCATGGGTTCTTCAGACATACCACCATTCCTAGCCTGACCTTCTCGCCTCCGTCCTTCTCCTCTACGGCATCGTCCAGGACGATGTTCAAGAACACCTAAGCGGAACTCAGTACCAGTTCACAAATGGTACGTTTCACGGGTTCGAGGGGAGTTCTTACATCGTAGCCGCGGAGGATGCCGATGACCTTGCGGCTGCCGTTCAATTGGACGAACAATCTCTTGTCGAGATACTGTTCGGGATGCGGTGAGTCGAAGTCCGGAAGCCTGATCACCCAGAGTAGAAAACTTACCTTCTTCAGCTCAGGCTGCGCGGGAGCCATCTTCACGTATTCGGGGGAAGTAAAGCGTCTCGAGTTGGGATTGTTTGTTACGTGACAGGAGTAGCTTTTTGCAGGTTTATGTTCACGCGAAGATGCCTTGAGCTCGGGAGATTGATAAGATAAGGAGCTCTGTACCTTTATCGATAAGAACTTTGAGATTCAATGACTGGACCAGGTCCATGCATTACCTTTCTAACATCATCATCGTAACCATAACCATTGGAACATCGGAGGACACAATGAGTGCGTTTGGAGCGAAGCGAAAAGCGCGAAAGATCACGGTTCAAGAGGACGATGAAGATACCGGCCTAAGAGCACCCATAGACCTAGAGCCCGAACCCCAGCAGGAACCGGCACTGCAAGCTACCTTCAAGACCAGGAAGCCGTTCAAGCAATCGTCGCTGCGGAAGACTATCAACATAAACGATGACGAACCCGCCCAGGACGCCGCACCGCCTAAGCCGGGAGATGAGGCAGAAGACGACAACGAGGACGGAGGAGCGCCTCTGCGAGTTCGCCCGGCGTTAGGGGGCAGATCCGCGTCCACGAAGGCAAAGAAGCGTGCCTCCACCGCATCACGGCTCTCCTTCGGGCCCAGCGAAGCCGGGGGCAACGCCGGCGGGGACGAGGACTCGCTGATGCTGGGCGGGGAATCATTCACACCGAAGAAAGCATCTAGTAGCAGTCTGGCGCAGGAGGCCGCCGAGAACAGCGCCTACAAAAGGGGCAGGGCGAGGAACCTGCCCCTCGGCGGGCTCCTCCCCCTGCGCTCCTCCGCCGACACCGATCGCCTCTACAGCAAGGAGTATCTATCTGAACTACAGAACTCGACGCCCAACACGCCGCAGAACCTATCGACCGCCGACGACGAGATGTCGCTCGACCCCTCGGAACTCGAGGGCGCCATGGTCGTCGACAGCGGCACCGGGCAGGAGATCGCGCCGCCTCCCCCGCCGCCGCACCAGACCGAGATCCTAACCGAGGCGCAAATCCAGGAAAAGAAGGAGCGGCGCGCGCGGCTCGCCAAGGCGCAAGGGAACGACGACTTCATCTCGCTCTCGGATGACGACATCGGCGACCAGCGGCGGGCCGGCGACTCCTACCTGGCGGTCCTGTCGCGGCGGTCCGACGACATCAGGCCGGCGCCGAGGTCCGAGGCCACGCGCCTCGTCCGCGAGGACGAGGACCTGGGCGAAGGTTTCGAAGCCTTCGTCGAGGACGGCGGGCTCTCGCTGGGCGCCAAGGCGGAGCGGGAGGCGCGCCGGAAACAACGCGCACAGATGGCGTCGCTGATAGAGGCGGCCGAAGGGGGCGCTTCCGTCGAGGACGAGATCTCGGACGACTCGGAGGCGGAGCGGCGCGCGGCGTACGAGGCGGCGCAGACGCGCAAGGGCATGGACGGCCTCAAGGCCGCCAAGCGAACCCTCGGCGACAGCACGAAGGAGGGCGTGGTGCCCGTGCCGCACCGCATCGCGCCGCTCCCGGACCTCAGCGTCCTGCTCGACGAGTTCCGGGGTCGCGTGCAACGCAGGAAAGACGAGGTGGCGCGCGCGCGCGCCCGCATCGCCGAGCTCCGCGCCGAGAGGCACGAGGTCGCGCGTCGCGAGCCCGAGGTCCAGAGGCTGCTGGACGAGGCCGGCGAGCGGTATCGCGCTTTGGTCATGCCTGGACCCACTGGTTCCGCTGCTGGTGGTGCTGCTGCGGGTAATGGTGCTGAGGGTAACGGCGGCGTGGGGGGAGAGGCGGGGGCGAACGGGGATGAGGATGGGGATGGTAACGCCGCTGCGGAGAGGGCGAGGTCGCTGTTGGACCAGGTGAGGAGAGATGGGCCGCCGGGGACGCCGGGCGAGAGGGGATTGGAGAGTCTAGGCACGACGCCGGTGAGGCCGTCGCGGACGGAGGAGACGTGAGATATAGATCGATGTCGTGATACCCCTTTCTAAACCGACTACGTAGTTTATGAACCAATCACCCAATGCATGGCCCCAGTTGTAGATGTTGCATATAAATTGATGGATACCATGAAATACCATAAAAAATACCGTATCTAAAACCCCAAACCTGTCTCATCTGGGTGAGCCGTGTTATGGGCATGATGCCCGATTCTTCTGCGTATTGTATCAATACACGTTCTAATTAACAGTTACACCAGGATTACCGCCCATTCAAAGCCTTAGTATGTTGTTCCATGTCTCGCGCTCTCGCTCAGACTGAATCGCATTTCCACGACGTCTGTGGGATCCCCCCTGGTGTTCCTACGCCATATGTCATTATTCTTTCATCCTTGCCTCTCCCCCTATCTACTTGCTTCCCCGCGACACTCCAGCGCCGATAACACCAGGCAGCTGCTCCTCGCCGACGCCGAACAGCAGACCCACGGCGAACGTGACGGTGGCCAACAGAGCGATGGTCACGCCCACGAACAACCAGAAGGGTGTGCTGACGTCGACCTTTTGGCACGCGGCCCCGCCCCAGTGGTAGATGCTCTCGCGGCCCTTGCTGTCCTTCTCCGTCGTCCGCAGGCAACGGCACGCGAAGCACGAGTTCCCCTTGCCCGACGCGGCGAACCTGTCGCCGCAGTCGCCGTGCCCCGAGCAGTTTGAGGTCCCCGACATGCAGGCGTCGTAGGACGTGAAGCACGACGGGATCACGGTGCTGGACGCTGCGAAGGAGAAGGCTGGCTTCGACGACGTCGCGTCGTCGGTGGATGTCGAGGAGGCTGTGTCCGCCTCATCTTCCCTCATCACTTGCTCTTGGGACGTCTGACGGCGGCGTAGGTCCTCAGATCCGGCTGAGGTTTGTGCGAGAAGGAGGATGACGGTTTCCATCTCGCCGCTCACGGCCCGGGACTTTAGGTTCGCGAGGCTGCTTCCTAGCTTGGTGATGACCTTCGCATCCTGGGCGGAGTTAGCAATCGAGCGCCACGTGTTTCGGCGAAGTGCCACGAGGGACGGCTTACCTCGGCGGCGTCGTAATGCAGGTACTGGGTCGTCCTGCCATCCCAGCACTTGCTGTTCTTAGGGTCAATGGCGTGCAGGAATGCACAATTCCGTTGGTCCTCGATGGGCAGGGAGGTCAAGCGCGGTGATGTGAAGGAGAGGTCCACGCTGGACGTTGCGGCATGCAAAGCCTTGCGGTTCTCATCGGTGATGCCGGAGAAGGCGATGACTAGTTGTTTAGGTTCGCCCATACCGGCTTCAGCGAAGAGCGGCCGTGTCGGCTTCCCTAATCGGTTGATATAATCGACAATTTCGGCTTCATTACTCGATAACTGGCCCAGTAACGAAGGCTGTTCCAGGGTGCTAAGGCGCTGGAGAAGGATGGCTTGGGCCAGGTCGTTCGGGATCGAGGGAGCGGAAGAAGTGCTGGCCGTCGTCGATTGTCTGAGGATGTATGCCTCTGCGTTGACGGGTTCGGATGAGCCTGCACTAGCAACGCCAGCTAGGGCGGGTAGGAAGAAGCTGTGCGACAGCCTCATTATGTCGACGTCGATTCCCCCTATACACTAGTTGCTCGTCGTCGTCGATGCCAATCGGGGATGAGGGGACAAGATGCTGCGAAGGGGACGATGCCGAGCAAAAGCCGCTGCCTTCAATGTTGTTTAATATTTAATAAGTTAAGCTGTCTGAGATGACGACGGGAGGCAGGAGGTTCCAGCACTGCCAGCCAGGTAGCTCCACGTGATACAGAGATTAGATAAGGCCAGGCTTGCACAGTACGAAGAATAATATGGACACTGTAAGATTTATACGGTGTACAATGGAAGGAGGGAGGGATGACAGCGCCTTCTCGAAAAGCTGGAAGGGCTACGGAGATAAGGTACGTATATAGTATCAAGTACATATTTACACTGTACCTATCCGCGTGACATCAGGAAAGTATTGCAGACCTTATGTACCCATATCCACATCCACTTCGAATACTTTCAACCGGACCGCAGACCTGGGGCGTTTCTCTGACGGTTCTCGAACCTCGCAGCAGCAGCCTTGCTGCCACTCCCCCCCATCCGAATTCATCCCTTCTTCGCAAGAGATGGTGTTTTCAATATTTCTCCCATTTTGAACCCGCAAATTCGGATTCACTCCCATTAAGAGTTACGGTTTGTGTCATATTAATACCCTGTCAATTCCCGTTGCGCGGAGGTAGCCACGGACGTTCAACAAGAACCGTATTCCTTCTCCTCCTGTCCGCACGCGACCAGTTTCGTTCCGATTCGACTTGAGCCTCTCCTACTTGGCCTGCTACGTATAAAGCGCCCCCGACTTGCGCCTCGCCCCTTTCCCGGCCGCCGCATCCCGGCTGGCGCGCCTCTGCCGACTCGCCCGTCATGTTTCGCCTCTTCCGGTCCCGACCCAATATCATATCCCTAGGTCGGAGGGTCAACGGGGTGGCATTGTCGCAAACACCGTCGCCCGAGATCATACGCCTACAGCGGGTCAAGGTCCGGCGGAAATGGTTTAAGCCCATGTAAGGAGGCCCCGAGTTATTCGCCTCTAGCCGTCAAAAGGGGCGGAGTATACTAATGCAGTACTGGTAGGAACTTCGTGATCGCTGGCGCTATCTACTATGGTTGCTATCGGGTTTACACGTCGACTATCTTCGGAACTCTGAACCAGTGGCTCGACGAGTCGGAGGCGCAACTGTCGGAGAAGGAGCGCAAGGAATTGGAAGAAGATATTGAGCCGTTCTTTATCCCTTTACCCTTCACTACGAAGCAGATCGAGCCTTTACCGTATAGGGGTTCCGATCCCGAGTGGCAGACATTTATCAAGATAAGCAAAAACCCGGCCCTCCTGAGGGACATCGAATGTTCGTATCCCCGAATTCACTGTTAATGTCGCGCGCATGTAAAATTGACACATCCACCAGCCAAGCTTGCTACGATATGTCGTATGGCATTGGAGGCTCACCCAGGTGTCATGCATAAGTACGGCAAGGATCCCAAGGTCGTCAAATACATGATAGACATCTCATTTCCGAGCAAGCCGCCACCCACATTTGTTAGGAAAGGGTTTGCTTTCCCCCCTTTGCTCTCCTATGAACACGAGGAAACTGACCCGCGCTAGGATTGCTATCGACGAAGAGGGGGTCTCCATCGAGGAACACCCAGTCAGCTCTCTGGACGTCTTTCGCGTGCGGCGTGTCCTCTGGCCCTCTGCCCTCGCCATGTCCCTATGGAGCTTTACTGGGGCGTTAATGAGACAGAACGCGACCGCTGCCGCTAAAGCACTTGGGTACGAGCCTAAACAGCAGCCGACTATGACCATGCAACAAACCATGGAGAGGATACACCAGCAGCTCCAAAAACCCCAATCCAAGACAGACTCTAAAACGCCAAGTTCCCTGCCTTCCACGAAGTCACAAGTATTCCAGGGTTCCTCAGTGGATCCCACATCCCCTGGCGCTCCAGCAAGTACCGGATCCTCACCTGCCGGTGTAGGTAGCCCTCTCCCTGCTGCTCCGAACGCCACGGCCGGAAAACAGAAGAGCGCGCGGGAGATCTACGGCATCAAGATGGCGCAGGAGCATACAAACGGTCCATGGCAGGCCTTCAAACAGAAGCTGGTCCAGACATGGCGACCAATTCGCGACTATCCTCCGCGAGGCTCGATCAGCGTAAGCGGGGTCGTCGAGCTCGACACCCCGCGCGCGAGGATAACTGTCGAAGCCTTCGCGTGGTGGGATCCAAAGACGCAGAAGTTCGATGGGAGGTCGCTCGTCCTCCGCTGGCGGTCTATACGGCCGAAAACGCAGAATCCCTTGCGGTGATGCATCATTTCGCTTATATATGTCGTTTCCGTCTTTCTTACGCGGCGTTCGGCTGGAGGTGCATGACAGGCAGGGAGGCATTCGGGTGAGCATTCAAGCGGTGTCATCCGTCTTTAGACCAACACGGGACGGGGATGGATCATTAAGGTCTAGGCATGCTCATACAGCGGCGTCTTGATCCACAAGAGGGCGTTCCTTGGTGGCTAATGGAGGTCCAGCGAGCGAGTTTTGGCTTTTGTGATTTGGTTGCATAGATACCATAGAGAAGGGCGAAACATGTCGGCCTTACTGGATACAATGTAACACGGCTTTGAATTTGGTATATGACAGGCTAGACGCGTCTAACCATGTGCTGGACTGCGCAGTCTTGTCTTACCAAGCAGCGGGATATCGATTACAAAATGCATCTTTTGAAATGGTTTTTGGGCGACGTTCCGCTATGAGACAATGGTCGATTAAGTAGGCTAGCCCCGGCTATGTGGGGTGGCTCCTTAAACGCCAGGTATGGAGAAGAATCCTGCTCGTGACCACAACAAGGCTCTTGGCTGTGTTCACCTTGGGCCTGCATGCATCCAGGCTAGCAGTGGCCATTTAAGCTGTCATCACCCTCGGTTTATCCCTAAAGGAACCAGAATCTACTTTTCCCGATTCCCTTATGGTCTTGTCGGTCGCAGCGGAATCTAAAGCTAGCTCTCTTTAGCCCAATCAACACTTCCAACCTCGAGAGGCCGCCCCTTTTGGGCAATTAACGTAGGGATGGAGTACCACGCAAGTATTGCCCCCACACCGTCCCTTCCCCTTTCCTCCAGGGAGTACCGCGCTCGATTGATGATCCAGCCTCAACCTAGGACTCCTATAGTCGGCTGCTGGCGTTAATTTACTCCAAAACTCCCACGGGTAGGGGGAGATCGAAGAGGCGGGCCGGCGAGCGAAAGCACACCGGGAGCGACGAGGACGGGGTTCGGGATCCGGAGAAGACAAACCAGGTCAAAAGGACCGCTGGCCGTCCTGGGCGGCGGGCTTGCGGAGACGTTTTCAGCCCGGCCCTCTCCTATCCATCTCCCGGAATAGGGGCGTTGTATCGATGGCCACCTGTTGACGCTTCTCCGCGAGACACTTTCTGTGTAAGCGGTTTCAGTGTATCACTTGATGTGGCTAGAGTGGGTTTCACTCATGCCATTCTCGTCGGACGCCTAAGAAATATATACGGTTATGGGAAACGTCGGGGACTGGAACATCAATGCGTTAAAGCGTTGCTAAGGGGCATATACTGGAACCTCATAAGCACCTGTATGGCATGCATTATCAAGGGGCGGGGTTCGCGACATAGATACTTGGAGAGACCGTAGTAAGGAACGAGGTATTCTCCTAGCCAGAACCTGAATATGTAAGGTCGCTCGGAAAATCCATCATTTCTCGTGCCTCTAGTTTACGTTACCACCTCATTCAAAGACTCGCCTTGCCTCTGGACTCAAACGGCAAGGTCAACACGATGACACCGGCCGCGATGAAAAGCGCGCCGCTGGTGTAGACCGGGGCGGCCGTCTCCAGGTTCGCGAACATGGCGATTATGGGGGCCATGATGCCGAAGATGCGGTTCGCCGTCGCCGTCAGGGCGTTGCCCGTGCCGCGGTCCTTGGTGGGGAACAGCTCGGGCGTGAAGGCGTAGAGCACGGCGTACATGACGTTGCTCGTGAAGTTGTAGGCGCAGTTCCAGCCGAGCAGACTGCTGGAATTGGTCGCCGTCGTCGAGCAGTACAGGAAGACCCCCGTGAGCGCTGTGCTGAGGCTCAGCGCCCCCTTGCGCCCGACCCCCCGTATCTCCACGAGCAGGCCGCCGATCAGCGCGCCGGGCACGCCGAGCACGGCGATGATCAGCGAGTTCCTGTACGTGATGTTCGTTGAGCCGTCGCCGAAGTCGACACCTCTGGTACTCTGGATATAAGGGAGGAACGCATTATACAGCGGGTATCCGAGACCTATGAACGCCCATACGGCCATCAACGCGGCCGTGTTATACGCGAGCTTTCTGGTCGAGAACAAGGCCCGGACGTGATCTAGGTTGATGGCTTCAAGCTTCCGTTTCACCGCCGCGCTGGCGCTGCCACGGTGGACGTAGCCTTCGGGCTCGCAAGCCTTGAGGTCGTCGACGGCCAGCGATGAGGTCTTCCCGTTGCGCCTCGCGACCTCGTGCACGATGCGCACGGCCTCCTCGTCGAGGCCCTTGCCCATGAGGTACTTGGGGCTCTCGTAGATTGTGAAGAGGAAGAACCGGGCAACGAACATGAGGAGGGTGAGGCCGCCCATGGCGATGACGAAGTACCGCCACCCAATGTTCTCCCGCCTCGTGCAGTCGTCGTCTGTCTGCTGGCACGTCATGCTGCCGAGGAGCGGCCAGGCGACCAGCGTGGCGACCACCTGCGCGATGGCCCAGTCGATGGACAGTATCGTCAGGAGGTACTGGTGCGAGCCGGGCAGGAACTCGAGGAAGATGGCCGAGTCGACGGGCAGGTTCCCGCCGACGCCGAAGGACCAGAGGGCCGCGAAGACGCCGATCGCGGCAAAGCTCGGCGCGGAGGCCGCGACCATGCCCCAGACAGCCGTCAGGCCCAGCGTCAGGTTGAAGGCCCACTTCCGCCCGAAGATGTCGCAGCCGAAGCCCCAGAACATGGCGCCGGCCAGCAGCCCGATGTTCTGGGCCAGCGTCAGCATCGGTTTGCGTGTGGGCAGGAACTCGTTCGCCACGGGCGTGAAGATCAGGGACGTCACGATGGGCCAGAGGTTGTCCGACGCCCAGCCGAAGCCCACCACGATGAACAGCTGCCACTGGTACCAGCCCATCCCGATGTCTTGGACCTGTACGAGATGAGTTTATGTCAATTGCGCGGTAACCGGACTGGACCGAACTTACAGCTCTGTTCAGGACTCTAGCTTTGGCTTCGTACACCGGGTCTAATTGGCCCTTTATCGCGCTTACATCTTCAATATCTGCAGAGGCACTCCCACTTATGGAGGCTGTGGAGTCAGCTCTCCGTCCCTCTTCGACTGATTTGTCCATGACCAACGTCAATGGTCAAAACGAGCTGGTGTCAATCAAAAAAGGCTTATTGTAATTAAGTAGGCAAGAGGACCGGAGTCACTTACCACTGTGCGGGGTCGTCTGAGTTTAAATGTCAGCATCCCCCGGCAGAGGCGGGAACCCCGTAGTACTTAGCATTAAGCTTTTTCAGCTCGGAAACGCGACGAGGATGGCGCCGTTGCCCGGATGGCGTGCGCGATGGCTCGTCCCGCGTGCTTCACTAGATCGCCACAGAAGGGCACCTCGCCGGGGTAAGCCCAACCACCGAACGAATCAACTGATGGCCTGGGTTGCCTCATCGAGATCAGGCCCCATTTTTAAGGTTGTGGTTGCGCCTACTGTGAGCTAGCCTGGTGTGCTATGCTGAGTAAGAGGCCGAATAAAAACATGCTTGTGCCCTCGTTTTAACGTAATAAGCTTGTGTCAGATATAGGGGATATCAGTTGTGTTGTTGTATTAGGCTAGCTACGGGTGCTTCTTGTAGGCGTACAAATTTAATATAGCTTATTAACGGAACATATATCTTCCGATTAAAGGGAGCCTTTCCGTATATAAGGAACGTTTAATACCTTTTGTTAATTAATATATCCCTTTAATATTTTAAAGCATTTATAACGTTAATCGTTATATATTATTATTATTTAAAATTATAACTTTTTATTCGAATTTTCCTCCGGCGAATAAATTTTTTTAATTAATTATTTTTTTAAAAAAAAATTATTTATAAAATATTTTTTCGCCGTTCGAAAATTTCCGTAATATTTATTAATTTTAATTATTTTTTAAGATATTTAAATAATTCGCGTATTAAAGTTTTAATTAATTAATATATTATTTATAATCGCATAATTTATTTTAAATAAATATTTTTTATGGTTTTTCGTAATTAATAATTAAAAATATTTATATTATAATATTATTTATAATAAAATAACGTTAAGGTTAATAAGTCGTATAATTTATTAATTATTATATTATATATTTAACGGTTTAATATTTAAAATAATTTTTAATTTTTTAATTAATCGAAAATAAAATAAAATTTTATTATAATTTCCGTAAAATATAATAATTCTAGTTCGATTAAAGAAATCATTATTATCTTTTATTTATTCGCTTATTATTTTATTAAGTTTTTGAATAATTTTATAACGTAAGTTTAAATTTTTTTCGATCGATTATATTATTTATAAAAAAATATTATTGTAAGTATTTAACGAATTGTTATTTCCGAATTATATGATTAATATTTTAATCGCGAGTAAATATCTTATGATTAAATTAATAATCTTATAATATAGGTTATTAAAATTTAAATTAAAATTTAATAATAATTTAATACTTATTATTAACGTATCCGGGAAATTATTTAAAGTTATTTAATTTTTTTATAATATATTATTACGATATTATTTATAAAAAAAATTACATACTTTTTAACGAATAATATAATAAAGTTTATAAGAAACTGGATTAAGTCTTAATTTTTTAAACGTTTCGGTAAATTTTTATTATTATGATAACGGTAATTCCCTTAAGTAATATAATGCTTTTTTAATTAATAATTTTTTTATATTAAAAATACCTTAAGGGTATTTTTATATATATTTTATAAAATAACTTAATATTAACGAAAACGTTAATAACGTTATATTATATTAATTTTAAATCGAATTTAACTACCGTAACTATTAACGTTTTAAATAACCTTTTAATTAAAATAAATATATCTATTATTATAAACGGCTTTAAGTTATTAAACATTTCGTATAAAAACGTATTTTATATTTTTATAATTAATTATATTTATTACATTTGTAAATATATATTTATATATACTTTAACACTTATTTTTTTAATAAAAAATTCATTAATTATTTTTTATAACTATATTTCTTTATAACTTTATAAATAAGCTTTTCGGCTTTACGAAATATCTTTTTTAAGGGGTATATATTTAGTTTTTTATAACTTTATAGTAATAATAATAAATTACGCTTATATAGCTAGTTTAATAATTTAATTGATTTATATATATAATAAAATATTAAACCTTTATTAATTAAAATAACGTATATTTTAGATAATTAATTATATTTATAAAATAAATTAACCGTCTTATATTAAAAATAATTTCTTATATTTTGTAATTATTTCGAATAATATTGTTTCAGTACGTAATATATAAAAAGTTTACGTTTATAATTCGTAAAATATTTTCGTTTTTTATAAGGTCGTTAAGTTCAAGCCGTATTATCCAGGTTAAGCTAAAGATACGAAGTAATTATATTAATAATTAACACGATAAATACTTTACCTAATATTTTCGAATACGGCAATTATTAATGGTTTTTACGGTAATAATAAATTATACGCCTCGGTTACGAAAAGCCTTATTCCGAAACCGATCGCGTAATACCGATAAACTTCGACCTTAATAAACCTTATGCCCTCTGGCTTTACGGTTCGACAGGGGGAATCTCCTAAAATGCAGACAATAACTTAGGAGATATTAAGCTTTTCGCGGTAAACCTTAAGTCCGTATAAAATAACTTTGCAACCCTTTGCTAATCCCACAATTAAAAGTGTTAAATATCAACCAGAAAAAAGGGTTAAAAACTTTAAACCAGCTACTTTTAACTTCGATCGATTTTACGATTTCTCGAATCCTTATTAATTAAAACAACTAAAATATGCCGGGCAATTCTTATTATAAAATACCGGTACTCCGTAACTATAAAATCTTTACGGAAAACGTTTTTTTTTAAATTTTTAAATTTAATAAAATTCTGGAATAAACCAAAAATATCGATACCTCCGTCGATTTAACCGACTTTTCTTAAAAAAATCGAATTTTATTTTTAATTTTTAAATACGATTTAATTTATATAAATAAAAGCAATTAAAAGTTAAACGATTTTATAGTAAAAAATATCGACCGTATAAAAAAACTATTAGGAAAACTAAATATAAACGGCAAAAAGTTTAAAAACTTCGAAATTTAACTTTTAATTCGATATAAGGAAAATTACGAACGATAATTTATCCGGCTATTTCGGATTGCGAAAACCGTCCAGAATTCGGTTAAGAATGGTCGTCGATAGGGGCTTGCATAATAAGGCAATCTGTAAGAAAGTTAGGGCTTGGTAAAACTTAACAACCGATACCACAATCTATTTATTTGTTCAATTTGGTTCCACGGTCACGTCTCCTCTAGGGAGAATATTTTCGTTTTTTATTATTATATTAAGTTAAATAATTTAGTAAAAATTTAAGGTTATATTTTTAATTAACGTATTAATTATCCTAATTATTAAAATAAATATTAATAACAGTAATAATTTAAAGGACGGAAATAATTTAAATATAACAGTCGTATAAAAGTAATTGATTTTATACGAATAAACTTTTTTTTATTCCGTACGGTTTTATGGCTTATATTATTTAAAATCTTTTTTTTATTTAATCGGTAATGAAATTAGTCCGCTTAACTTCTTTTTGAATATATATATAACTTCAAACTTAATTAAATAATTTTATTTATTATAATAAATTTTATAACTTATTTTTTATAACGTAAATAAATCGTTTTTTAAGTTTTTAATATTATTTAAAAAAATAACCATTTTATTAAATTATACGTTTCGAATAATTATAATCTTATTAATTAATAATGTTTAAATTTCGTAAATATTTATAAATTAATAACCGATAAAAAATTAATTTATATTTTAAAATTTAATATTTAAAACGTTTATATTTTTAACAGTAATTATTTTAATAGAAGTCATGTAACCTTATATTTATAAATCATATTATTAATATTTCCGATTATATATTATAATACCGTTTTTATCTATAAAGGAAATATAATAAATTTTATATAGACTTTATTAAAAAAGTACGTATTTAAAAGTATAACTATATAAATATATTATTACCTTAAACATATATACGATTAAAAACGAAAATAATTTAACATTATTTCGTACCGTAATTTTTTTTAAATTATACGTTTTTAAACATTTTATATCCCCGTTCTAAGCCTAAATATACGGTATTAAAAGTTTAAGTTTAATATTAAAAAGAAATAATTAAAGTATATTTTCAAGAAAGTAATTTTTTAAAATCTAGTTATTATATTTAATTACATATAAAAAGATTTTATTTTATATTCTTAAGGTTTTTTAAAATTATCGGAACGTATTAATTAATATTTTTTATTTTCGGTTTTTGAAATATATATCCCAGATTAAGCTTAAGTACTTATTAGTAATAAATACAACGTATTTATATTTTTCCGGGTGGTTTTTTCTTTTTGAAATTTATAAACTTTACGAAAATTCTTTATTTTAATCGGGAAGCTTTTTCTTTAGATTTACGCTATATTTATTTTTTAATTATTATAAACCCTTTTAAGCCGATTTTTTTCGTATAAAATTATAACTAAACGATTATTTTAAGCTTTAAATAATTTAATTTCAGGTATTATATAATATTATTACCGGTCTATAATAGTTTCGCTATTTATAAGTTTACATTTCGTTTATAAAATATCAATATTATATAAATAACCGTTATATTAATATTTTCGATAACGAATTAGTCGAATTTATTTATTAATATAATAAATACTTAATTGTATTTATTTCGAAGAAAATTATTTAATTTTCGGTTATTTTATTAAAACTTTTATTTCGAAATTGTTAAAAAAATATTAAATTATATACGAAATTTTCTTAATAGGTTACGTCGTATAAATATAACGCGTTTAAGGTTTTAAGGCTTTAAAATAATATATTTACTTTTCCGTATATTTTAATCTAAGCGACATTGTTTGCTAAATATACTTTATCGTTTTAAATCCTTATTTTATATTTTAGAAATTTGTTAATAAAATTAAAGATATATATTATAAATTTTAAATTCAAAATAAATAAGTTTTTTAAGAGGTAAATCGAAACTTTTACTATGTTATCTTAATTAGTAAGGAAAATAATATATAAAAATTCGTTTTAATTTTTTTATAGAAATTAATCGGCTTTTTAAATAGTTAATTTATTTATGTTTTTCGATTAACGATTAATTTTTTTAAGGATTAATTAAAATTAACTTGAAAGTAAATTAAGTTTATTATTTCGATATTAAAGCGGAAGTTAATTAAGGCCTTATTAAGAAATATATAAAAGTATTAAGATAACGTATAATAAAGGTTTAAATTATCTTTATAGCGTATACCTTAAATATTTAATTTCTTGCGTTTTTATTTATTAATATATCGGTCCGAATATAAGCCTTTACGATTATTTCGTTTCGACTTGCGTTCTGGAATTTTTCCCTATAATTAAAAGTTAATATTCTTAGTTGTCTTTTAATTAGGGTTATTTTTATTAAAAAAGTATATAAAAGTTTAATAAAACGTCGAAAACGGTACTTTAATATTTTATAATATAAACGATAATTAAATTATAATTTAATAATTTAAAAAGTTAGCTATTACTTTTTAATAATTAATCGTACTGTTTTTAATTTTAAGTTTTTTTAATTTTTTAAAAAGTTATCGTTTATATCCCGATAATAGATATTAATGTTATATAAGGTCGTTAAGTTCAAGCCGTATTATCCAGGCTGAGCTAAAAATACAAAGTAATTATACTAATAATTAAGACGATAAATACTTTATTTAGTATTTTCGAATACGGTAATTATTAATAGTTTTTACGGTAACGATAAATTATACCTCGGTCGCGAAAAGCCTTATCCCGAAATTAACTATTACGTAATACCGATAAATTTCGACCCTAATAAACCTTATGCCCTTTAGCTGGTTTAGTAAGGGAAATTTTAAATAATAACTTAGAAGATATTAAGTTTTTCGCGGTAAACCTTAAGTTCGTATAAAATGGCTGCTTTATAACCTTTTGCCAGTTTTACGACTTCTTTAATTTTAATTAATTTTAAAGCACCTTTTTAAACCCCTATTAATCAAAATAACCAAAACGGCCAAATCCGAATATAAAATCCTAATACTCCGTATTTCCGGAATCTCGACGGAAACGGTTTTAATTAAATTACCCGATTTAAATAAAATAATCGGCCGAACAAAATACATTAATACCTCCGTCGATATTAATAACTTATCCGAAAAAAATCGGGTTTTATTTTTAATTTTCGGATATAATTTAATTCAAAACGGCAAAAATAATCGGTTTTTACGTAAATTTATATTAAAAAATATCCGGCTTATAAAAAAATTATTGGCAAAATTAAAAAATAACGATAACGGGCTTAAAAACGTCGAAATTCAACTTTTAAATCGATATAAAAAAAATTACGAACGATAATTTATCCGGTTATTCCGGATTGCGAAAACCGTCCAGAATTCCGTTAAGAATAGTCGTCGATAAGGGCATAACTAGGCAATTTATAAAGTTAAGGTTTAGTAAAGCTTAGTAACCGATAACATAATCTATTTATTTGTTTAATTTGATTTTACGGTTACGTCTCCTTTAAGGAGAAGATATTAATGTTATATATACGTTGTTAATTTATACGATTAGTATTTTTATTTTTAAAATATTATATCGCTATTTTCAAGTTATAATTTTTTGTTTTTTTTATAATTTATTCGTTTAGTTTTTTCGTTAATTTTATGATTTACCTTAATTCTTTACGATATTTTCGTTATATATTAACTAAAAGCTGATTATCGTATATTTTGCCGGATTTAGCCAGGTTAATGTATTACTTCCGTAAGTTATTTTTTAAAAATAAATTCGTTTTTTAATTATTAAAAATATTAATTTTAAGACTTATTTCGTAGAATCGTTAATTTATTTGCAGAAGTTTTTATATTTTTAATTGTCGTAAGTATACTTTATAAAGGTTTAAATATAGGTTTATTTATTTTCGGTAATTATTTTAAAGACATTTATTAAATAGTTTATTCGATCGATTTTTTCGATTAATATAGTTTTTTCGGAGGATAAATTAGTTGCTTACGTTAGTTAACGAATTTGTCGTTTTAAATAGATAATTATATCGGGTTTTATAAGTTTAATAGGTTATAAAGTTTTTTAATTAAAATTAATATAACGTTAAATATTAAACGCGTACGTTTTAAATTAGAATTCTGTTTTAAAACGATTTTAATTCTTAGATCGTTTATAAATACCGGAAAATATTAATAATATCGTTATTATTATAATTAATAAAATATACGAATTATTATTTTTAATATATAACTTATATCGTCTTAATAATAATTAATTACTTTATAATAATACGAATTACACGATTTTTTTTTTAATTATTAAATATAAGGGATATTAATTATGTTATTATATTAGGTTAATTACGAGTGCTTTTTATACGCATATAAATTTAATAGAGCCTATTAACGGAATATATATCTTCCGATTAATGGGAGCTCTTTCGTATATGGGGTGCGTTTAGCACCTCTGCTAGCTGACAGCTTGCGAACGGAATGGACGAGGGTTATTATGTTGAAAATTTATTTCCTTTAAAGCTCATTACCGTATTTAAAACTTAGCACGTTTAAAATGGGAAAGTTTTGATAATACCTATTATAATATTATAGTTATTAAATACGTTTTAATAATAATTTCCGATATTTGATATATACTGAGTTTTTTATAATAATTTATTAATTTATATATATATTAAAAAAATCATTTATATATTGAATTTATGAAACTTTAATTATTATAATAATAAAAATATAATATCGTTAATTACGTTGTAGTTTAACTTATTCGTGTATTTAATATTTATTTATTTAATATTTTATTTTATTTAATTTTATAGATTTATATTTTCTATTACTTTTTTTCGTTTTTATAAATTTATATATTTATTAACGTATTATATAAGCGAGTTAGTTATATAAACGAAGCCGTTATTTCTTAGTATTTTTAAAAATAAATTATTATAAAATAACTATAAAGTAATAGATTAATTTAAACTAATTAAATTCTTTATTATTAAACGTTTTCATAACTTCTTTATAAATACGTATACTATATTTAGGCTTGCCATAAATGTTACATTTTCATTTTTTCGTGTAAATATTTTTATAATAATTATTTTTAATTTTGATTAATTAAGATTATTTATTAATACTTTTTTTTAATTATAAAAGCCTTTACCTTTTTTATAATAATCGTTTTCTATTTTTTAAAGATATATATTTTTAGTTTTCTGGCGTTTATTAAAAACGTAATTCGTTTCGTAAAGGCAAACCTTTTTTTTTAAAAAAAAGGTAATTTTATATATAAGTAATAAATTAGGTTTTATTAAGAAATTAACCGATTTAATTATATTTATCGGCCAGCTACTATGGTAATTTTCGATCTTCTATTATAGATAACGTTTTTATCGAGTTATTTTAATAATATTTCTAGGAATTTCCGTAAATAAGAAAATAACGGAATTAATAGAGGTAAATAGAAAAGCGGTCGGTATAGGTATAACTAAAACATATAATTTAAAAAATATATGATTAAAATCGAATAAAATAAATTCCGGTTTTGGAAATCCGGATTTAATATTATCGGTTAATATAGTAATTTTAAACGTATTATAATAGCCGGCGAAAACTTTTTACAGTAATATAAATAACGTAGTATAATATAAAATTTTCGATATATAAGGAATAAACGTATTTTAGAACGGAAAAATAAGATACTCAAAAAAAATTAAAACCGATAAAAAATAGGTAAATATATAAAATGTAATAATATTATTAATTTTATAATAATTTTCGAATTCGATCGAATAATAGTTTTCGTAACTATTAAAAATAAAAAAAACCTTTCGAATATTGATTACGTATTTTAATATATTTATCGAAATATTTAATTTACTTTAAATTTAATTTATTTCTCGTTTAGCTATTTTCGTTAATAATAATCCTTTAATCAAATAAAATTAAATTATCTATAACTTAGCAAACTTTTTTTGAAAATAAAGTTTATAAATATAAAAAAGCTTAAATATTAAAGGTTAACAATATATAATATTATAAATTCTATAAAGAAAAGACTTAAGTGTATAACTAAATAAAATAAATTAACAAATTATATTATTTCGGTTATTAAACGTTATTAAAACTTAAACTTTTTATAAATTACCTAGTTATACCCATATCGACGACTATTTTTAACGGAATTCTAAATAATTTTCGTAATCCGGAACAGCCGGATAAATTATCGCTCGTAATCCTTCTTATATCGATTTAAAAGTTAGATTTCGACGTTTTTAAACTAGTTATCGTTATTTTTTAAATTTATTAATAATTCCTTTATAAACCGGATATTATTTAAT
The DNA here is from genome assembly GCA_004155055.1 of Monosporascus sp. CRB-8-3. Classification (NCBI taxonomy): domain Eukaryota; kingdom Fungi; phylum Ascomycota; class Sordariomycetes; order Xylariales; genus Monosporascus; species Monosporascus sp. CRB-8-3. The sequence continues at coordinate 75,901 of QJNZ01000308.1, read as the reverse complement.
ATAAATTTACGAAAAAAATTAATTATTTCCGTTATTTTAAATTAAATCGTATCCGGAAATTAAAAAAATCAGTTTTTTTCGAAAAACTTGTTAATATTAATAAAAATATCGATAAATTTAATTCCACCGATTATTTTATTGAAATCGGAAAATATAATCGAAATTCTTCCGTTAAAATTCCGGAAATACGGAATATTAAAACTTTATACTCCGATTTCGTAAATATATTTTAATTATTTTAATTAATAAGAATTCGAAAAACCACAAAATCGATCGAAAGTAAAAAAAGTAATTATGGTAAAACTGGCGAAAAGTCGTAAAATAGCTATTATATACGGACTTAAGATTTACGGCAAAAGACTTAATTTTTTTTAAATTATTATTTACATTTTAAAATATTTCCTTTATTAAATTAATTAAAAAATTTAAAGTTTATTAAAGTTAAAGTTTATCGGTATTAAGTAATAATTAATTTTAACGTAAAACTTTTCGAAATCGAAATATACAATTTATTATAACCGTAAAAAATTATTAATAGTTATTATGTTCGAAAATATAAAATAAAATATTTATTATATTAGTTATTAATATAATGATTTCATATTTTTAATTTAGTTCAAATAATATAATTTAAACTTAATAATTTTCTATATTAATATAAACTTTTTCCGATTTTTTATTAGATTTATTTAAGTTTGTACTTTTTTTAAAATTAATAATAAGTATATTTATTATTAAAAAGATTTAGTAAATATTTTTCTCTAATATCGTATAAAACGTTTTAATAATTTTTTTTTCGCTTACATAAAATTAATATTTATTAGTATTTAATAAAATTAAACATTTATTAGATAATAAATTCATTTTCGGTGGACGTTAACTTTTACAAATTAAAAATAATATCGTTTCGAAAGGATATATTATATTATCGATTTATACAAATAAATACGGCGATATTACAAATAATATAAAATAATTTATAATTAAGTTTTAAGTTTGGTTTTTTAATTTAAATAATTAAATTCATCTTACCTTTTTTATAAAACATATTATAACGTTAATATTAAAAATAAATTCTAAAACTTAAAAGGTAAAGAAATTCCAGAAATTAATATATTTATATATATAGTTAATGTACTTATATAATATGTTATTATTTTATTGTTATTATATCAAATCGTTAGGTTTAAGTCGTATTATTAAGATTAAATTAAAAGTATTAAATAATTATATTAATAATTAATACGATATATATTTTGTTTAATATTGTTAAATACCGTAATTATTAATAATTTGTACGGTTATAAAAAATTATATACTTCTGTTCCGAAACGTTTTATTCCGAAATCGATTATTACGTAATATTTAAAAATTTTAATTTTAATAAACCTTATATTTCGTAAAATTAATTTAAGAAAGATTTTTAAAAAAAATTCATAATAATTTAAATAATATTGAACTTCTTTTCGTAAATCTTAAATCCGTATAAAATAGTTATTTAATAGTTTTTTTATTAAGTTTACGATTTTTTTAATTTCGATTAATTTTACGGCATTTCGAACATTTATTAATTAAAATAATTAAAATATATCCGCTAAATACGTATATGATATCCTAATATTCCGTACCTTCGATATCTTAACGGAAATAGTTTCGCTTATATTAACAGATTTAAATAAAGTAATAGGTTAAATAAAATATATCGATATTTTTATCGATATTAATAACTTTTTAAACAGAAATCGAATTTTGATTTCAATTTTTAAATACGATTTAAATTAAAATAATAGGAGTAATTAGTATTTACGTATACTTATATTAAGAAATATCCTAGTTATAAAGAAATTACTAGCAGAATTAAAAAAATATTAATAATAAGCTTTAAAAAGTTAAAGTTTAAGTTTGAAATCGATATAAGTTAGAAAACTACTAATAATAGTTTATTCGGTTATTCCGGATTACAAAAACCATCTTAAAATTTATTAGAAATAACTGTCGATAAGCGCATAATTAAGCAGTTTATAAAAAGGTTAAATTATAATAAAGCTTAATAATCGACATAATATAATATATTAATTTATATAATAAAGTTATACGGTTATGTCTTTTTTAAGGAGATTTATTACCGTTATATTTTATAATTTCAATATATTTATAAAATTACCGGTTTATTTTTACTTTTACATATATTTTCTATTTATTTATTTTTTACCTTTTAATTTGTATATTATGAAATCTTATTTGCGTGCATTAATCTTTTTTATTACTTATTAATTTATATTACGCTTTATTATACTCTTATTATAATAAATTATAAAATCGATTTATCTTACGTTTTTTAGATATTTCTTTTAAGTTATATTTTAAAATGTCGGCAGATATAGTGATTTATTATTAAAGCGGTAAAAGAATTAAAAGAGCTTTATTTTATGGCTTTAAAATTGCAGGAATAAAAAAGCTGGAAATTATATCTAGCTTCTTCTATTCCAGTTAGAAATAAGTAACTTAAAGAATAGAATTACAGGCTTAAGAATGTAATATAATTGCCGACATGGTAGTATTTTTTAGGTCCGATTTTTTTAGCAAAATTAACCTCTTGATTTACCTATTTTATATTGTATTTAAGGTATTAGCTTAAGACGGCAAGTTTGGCGTAAAAGCGCTTAAAAGTAGATCTGTCGGAAAAAAATCGGCTCGGTTTTAAAAAAGAAAGTTTTAAAGTTTTTTTTAATCGTTTCGAACGAGATAAAAGCGTTTATATACGGAGGGCCGTTATTAATTAAAAGTAAAGGCTCGTTAACGCGGTAACGTCCGAGAGAACTAAAAAAGATAAGAGCTAAGATAACGACTGAAAAATTAATAGCTTTTAGAAAAGACGGAAGTAAGCTGGAAGGTTTCGACATAATATAATTAATAAAGGCGTTCGTTACGTTATCGAACGAAAAATAAAGGAAGGATACGTACCTAAACTAGAAGGATTTTAAATTTAAATTTTGCGAATAAAATTAGTTATAAGGTAGTAATAATTAGAAAATATAAAAAACGGCTATTTAAATAATTTTAAAAGCTATTATGTACAGTAACAATAATTTAGCAAAATCTATTTATATTAATAATGTTAAATTAACCGCCGTAATTATTATTAAAGTTAAGAAAACCTTTATAGCAGTTATTAATAGATGTATAAAAATACGAAAATAATTAAAAATTAAAGCGTTTATATAAAATAAAATAAAATCAATTAAAACATAAATTTTAAACCCTAATATTAATTTTCTAAATAACATCTTAAAAAGTAATCAACGTTAGATTATATAGTTAATTTTAAAAACCTAGTATATCGGTATAATAAAGTCGAAATGTTTTTTAGTATTAAATAATAACTTATTATATTTATTAATGCGATTCGGGATTATAACAGCGATATTTAAATCGGGCGAATAAAAAAATACTTCGTTAATACTTAACTATAACTGTAAATTAGATATATAACGATTTTATCGCCGAATTTCGAAAAAAGGATTCGAAAAAAAAAAACGTAAACTATAACGCAAAGTAAAAGCGGTAAAATAAACCCTTATAAAATAAGAAAGACTAGTTATTTTGCTTTAACTATAATAAATACGGCTATATAACGAAAAATTACCCGAAACGGAAAAATAATAACTTAAACCGTAGTACAAAATACGAAGCTAATTTTATTCTAAGAAAATTGGAGAATTTATATAAAACGGATAAAAAAAATCTTTTAGGGCGACGGCGAGGTTCGAATGGCTTTATAGTAACCCTAAAACTATGAAGAAATATTGGCAATATAATAATTAATTATTAAAGGATTAAAAAAATAAAAAGAACTATAATTTATAACCTTAAAATTATAAAGATAACAAAGCTAAATGCTATATCTAGCTACTTTTTTAGCTTAATTAGAAATAAATAACTTAAAGAATGAAACTATAAGTTTAAAAATTCAATATAGTTACTAATATAAAGTTAATATATCGACAATTTATATCAGCTAGCAGGGGGTGCTAAACGCACCCTATATACGGAAGGGCTCTCTTTAATCGGAAGATATATGTTCCGTTAATAAGTTATACTAAATTTATACGTATATAAAAATACCCGTAATTAGCAGGATATAATAATATCATTAAGATTTCTTATATTTAATAATTAAAATTTTATGCGTTTTATTAGTATTATTACTAATTCATTAATTATTATTAAGATAATATAAACTATGTATTAATAATAACGGTATTTCTTAATGTTTTCCGTTATTTATAACGGACCTAAAACTAAAACCGTTTTAAAGGCGACTTCTGGGTTAAAACGTACGTTTTTGATATATCGAAATATATCGATTTTAATTAGTTATTTCCGTAGTTTGTTAAATTAATAAAACCTGATATAACTCTATAGTTAAAAAGATAAATCCGTTATACGATACGAAATAATACCTTAAATAGCTTTTTATTTATAGTTATATTTTCCGAAGGAATTACAGAAAAAATCGATTATATTAGTTACTTAACGAAGAGCTTTAAAATAACTATTAAAGGTAACTAAATATATACTTAAGACTTTACGACATATATTTTTAAAAATCGCAAATACGATACTTTTCGAAAAGTAATAATAGTTTTATAAAATAAATTTTAGATTTAATATTTTTAACGATTAAGGAAATAACTTTTTTTGAAAAAAAATTTACGGAAATAATATGCTAAATTAATTAAATTTGACAAGGTTTATAATAGGAAAGCTTTAATTAATATTTAACGAAAGTACCGTAAAAAGTTAAAGTAAGTTTCGAAATTAATAAAAAAGTTAAACGAATAAATTATAAGGTAAAAAAAAAATTAGGGCCCGGGAAAAACGGTATAATATTCCAAAAACGAAAAGGATAATCGTATAAGTTAACAACCTATATACCGTATTAGTCCTTATTATAAAACTTGAAAAACTATATTCTAGATAATAAGAAGATTTAAGATTAATAACGGTTAACTTTTTATATTATTATATTATAACTTATTTATAACTTATATTTAAAAATATTAAAATAACCCTTTCGACCTTTTACGGAATACCTACGAACTCTTTTAATTCAGACGATTTTAATTAAAAAAAGACTAAGAATAATAATAATAAACTACGTAATAAAACCTTTTAAAAAAGCTCGAAATAACAGTGGTAATAGGCAAAAACGTTGGAGGTTAAACGTATAAAGGACTCGGTATAAAACGTACTTAAAACCTGCGTGGATATTATTTTAATATTATTACGCGTTCTTTAATAAAACCTTAGCTAAATTTAAGCTTAATAAGGTAATTTTAATATTAGTCCAGGATCGAATTATTTCCGATAAATCCTTGAAAAAAAAAAAAAATCATCTATCGAAAATTATAGAAAAGCTAACTATTTAAGAGATAAATTAATTCTTAAAATAAATAAATCGAATATTGGTGTACTTTTTAATTTCTAATTAACGTAATACGATAAACGTTACGTTTTATCCCTTAAAACATTCGGGTATTCTGAATTTATGGTTTACGATATATATCTTTAACTTAATTAATAGGTTCTTATATTATAGGATAACGATTTAAGGTAACGTTACGTTTTACCTTTAAAAAAATTCGGCTATTTTAGATTTAAGATTTACGATATATATCTTTAACTTAATTAATAGGTTTTTAAATTATAAGATAACGATTTAAGATAACGGAATATATATAGGGAATAATTTCGTTCTGATTAAAGGATACGGAAAAGTAAATATACTGTTTTAAACCTTTAAGGGCTTAAAAGCGTTACGTTAATATAACGTAGCTTATTATAAGGATTTCATATATAATTTAACATTTTTTTAATAGTTTCGAAAAAGGAGATTTTAGTAAAATAATTAAGAAATTAATAGTTTTATTTAAAATAAATATAATTAATTAATTATTACGTTAATAAATAAATTTAATTAATTCGTTTTTAATAATATTACTATCATAGTTATTTATATATACTTAGATTATTATAAATCGATTACGGTATAGTTTAATATTTAAAACCAGGATATTTAAACCTTAAAATAAAGATTTAATTATAATTTTATATAAAGAAAATACGTTTAATAAATTTTATAATAATCGAATATTAAGTTTATAACAAGGCGAAAGTTCAAAGGCAAATATACTAAAAGCTAAAAAAGGAAGTTTTCAGATTAAAATTATAATATTATCGATTATATAAATTTCGAAATTCTGTTAAAAAATATAAATACGTTATATTTACGACCGATAAATAATTAAGGTTTATTTAGGATATTTACTTTAAAAATCGAAAGTAAAATATATTAATTATAACGTTGAAATATTTTTTAAAATTTTAAACAATTAGGATAATTTGTTTTATAAGTCATTAAATATGAAACTAAATTTTATAAAATTATTAAATTCGAAATATATTTTACTCTTTTTTTAAATATTAGATTTAAACTTTTAATACCATATATATAAGTTTAAAAGCGAAATATAAACGTTTAAGAAATATAATTAAAAACAAAATAATTATACTACGAAATAGCGTTAAATTATTTCCCTTTGTAATCGTATATATTTTTAAAACGATAATATATTCTATATAATCGTACTTTGAAATTGGTTTTCTTTTATAAAATTTATACGAAACTTACTATATTTATTTAATATATAAAAATAGCGCTATAATATTTAGTCGGAAACCTTAATAATTCTACCTATAAATATATAATTATATAGTTTATATTATAACAGTTGTTTTTTTAAAGAAAATTAAAATTTAAAAATTAAATTTTAAAGTATAAATTAGTTTTTTATCGACTACCGGTTTACGAATATTTAAGAAATTTAAAATCCGTTAATTAATAAAATTATTATTATTCGAAACATATAATTTAACGAAAAATTATTTTTTAAATTAATATTAAAAATTTAAAAGATTATATTTTATAGGTTATAAAGAAAAGTTATAAAAGTTCGTCTAATAATTAAAATCCTTTAATTAAGGTAAAAAATATTTAAATATATAAATATATAAAAAAGATAAATATTTAAACCGAATAATTTAATTACTAATTAAAGAAAAAAAGCAGTATAAAAGTAATATAAACGTATAAAATATACGGAATAGAGATAAGTAAGCCTATTCGTATAAAATTAATTATTTTTATATAACTATTATATAAGAATTATTTCTGTTTTTTTAAATTATTTTCTTTTTTAAAATATATTATAATAAGTATAATAATTATTATATTAATAAAAATGGCCTAATAGCTTAGTAGTTACAAGCCTGGGTGTCTCTTTTAATTGCGACAGGCTTAAGCACCTTGTTTCGGTTAATCTTAAGAAACAACTGGTTTAAATCCAGCTTAGATTACCGTTCCTTTAGGTGACGCTAGCCTAGAAAAAGCTAAACTAATTAGGGCTTCGGTTCCGCTACCGTGTCGGCGACAATTAAGGGGTAGCTGGCTCTTGGAATTAGTTACGATTGGGGGCGTTAGGAACCAATCAATTAATCGGGTATATCTTACCGTTAATTGCCGTATTACATAACCCGCATTACGTTTTTCCGGCCTTTGGCCAAAAAAGGACGGTTTTTAAAAAAATGCTCCCCGGTTACGTTTATATAGAACTATTTATATATATATATATAGTAAACGGATCAGCTTATATATACATAGCTAGATATTACAATAGCACTTTACCTTGTATATTAATAAAAATAATAAAGGTAACTTTAAATTTTAGTTACGTTCTTTAATCTAAGGTACCCGTAAAAAGTTTAAGTATTTTACGGATTATAAACATAGGTTTTTCGTACGTTCCGTATCGAAAAAAATAATTATCGATACGATTATTAAGTATATAAAACCGTATTTATTATAAGACGATTAATTTATTTTGTTAATACGATTAATAATCGGCGGGCAAGTTACGGAAATTAAAAAAAGAAATAATTGTTTAAAATACGTATTGTTTTAATCGGAAAAGTTTTAATACGAAAATATAAAATATTTTTAAGTTATAAAACGGGATATATAAATGCGATTTATTATTACCGATACGAAGGTATAAAAGGCTAAATATATATCTATTAAAAAGTTTTTTAGGAAAGTTAAACGGGTTTATTTATAAAATTATAAAAAGATATAATTTTCAAAAATGTTAAATTAATTTTTTATTAAAGGGAAATAGGTTTGAAACTATATATATAAATTAGATCAATATAGTTAGTTATAAAAATATAAGGTACGTTACGTTATATAAGGTAATTAATAGTTAAATAATATTAATAATAATATATACTATTTATTTAAACAGAAAAGTTGATTAAAACCTTAATTATTCTTGCGATTAAATTCGATTTAAAATTAAAGTACTATAACGTTATTAACGTTTTCGTAAACGTTTAGTTATTTTATAAAATATTTATAATATACAAAAATTTTCTTTATAAAGAAGGTATTATATAGATTAAAACAGTTAATTTTACTTTATTAAAAAGCTTTTACTAAAACGTTTAAAAATTTAACATTTAACTCCGATTTTTATAAACTTTATTATTTTATTTATTAAAAGGTATTTATTATTCTTTTATAAACGATATCGTAATAATATATTATAAGCAAAATTAAAACTTTATTATATAATTAATTTAGAAAATTCGAAAACGGTATACCATTATAAAAAAAAAATTTATAATAGTTTTTCTATATCGAAATAATTAAAAATAGAATTTAATTTTTTTTAGTTATTTTAAACCGAATTTATAAATAAATAAATCAATAAAACTTTTTAAAAAAATAATTTCTTAGATACGTTAATAATCAACGTCGAATTATTCCCGAATTTAAATTGAATATCTTTAAATTCCGTTAATAAATATTAAAAGAAAATCGGCTTTACTTTATAAGTAATAATTAATACGTAACCGGATATATTTCTCATTATGTTTTAATATACCCGATTTAATTTCAACTTAAGTAACCTATATTATAAATCTATAAATTAAATTAAATTATATTTAATTAAAATTAAAATATTAATCTTATAAATCGAAAATAAGAATTTCTATAATACTTAAAGCTATATTTCTTTTACGGATAATATAATTAATTATAATTCTGTTTAAATTTACGTTATTAAATTATTTTAAATAATGTTCGGATTCGGTGCGTTAGTATGTAACAGGGTTGGTTAACCCGTATAACGCTTACCCAAACGCGTCTTAAGTTAATTTAACGCACCTACCTTTTAACTAACTTTTTGCACTTAGAACAAATATATTCTAAGTATAACCAAGTAATACACATATTTTAATACCAATAACAGTTAGATTAATACATCAAATACTAACATAATAACATTATCTAGTTTTTTTTTTTTTAAAAAAACCGTAATAAAAACTTTTCTAATTTTGTTATTCGTAATATATCGCCATAAAATTACAATTAACGCGCTACGAAGTTTTAATTAACCGGCTTAAAATTAACATAATCGGCAGCAATTATAAAAACAAATTTATTCGACTAAATATATATTATACGATAAAGTTTTATTAAAACGATTAACTAATACCTTTATATAACCCTTACGTCGCCTAGAAAAAAAAAACCTTAAAACCTTAAAATACCTTTACGAATCTATTAAAGTTCTATGTTAATAAAAAACGGTTTTACGCGGAAATAAAATATTTACGTAAATAAGTTAAGCTATTAACTAATAAAGTAACTACTAAACGAAAACAACGTTAATTAACTAAACAGGATTAACGGGCCTTAAAAAAATAACTTTAAAGGATTTACGTTATAAATAATGTGTTAAGATTAGAGCTGTACAGCTGTTGCACAGCTGTTCTACCTGTTGCAGCTGTTACCAGCTGCAGCTAGTTCTAGCTTCTTCTAGCTGTTTCTAGCTACATTACTAAGTGGGTCGGCGATGGTCTATATAATGCCGACCTACCAACCTTTGTATGTAGTCTTCCATAGCATCAAGGAACGCCCGGCATCTTTCTTCCCAAGCTTCTGATTAAGAGGTTCTCGCATACATACAGTTTTGATAAGCCCTGTCCCAATTCAATAACCTATACAAAAATAAATCTAAGCGATTTAAAGTAATACTGGCGAAAAAGTCGATTCTTATTCTAGCAATAACACGTTAACAAAACCGGGACCATTAAAACCGACTAAAGTATCTAATAAAAACTTAAAGTACAACGAAAAATCTAAAAAAAAAAAAGAAAAAAGGTAAAAAAAACAGTTTCCTGTTTAAAAAATCCCACGGATCTTTAACGGAACCTGGCTATAAACGGCCCACGAATAAAAACATTATTATCATACTTATCGAAACGGTTTCTGTTATTACTTCCTTCGCCTTTACTATAAGGCAACGGTAAATACAACGGCAAAAAAAAAACGGCAACGGTAAAAAAAACAGTAATAACTCCTCTTTATCGTCTAGCTCCTTGTCGTTTTCGGACTTAAATTCGGACTCGGACTCGGAAAACAATTCAAACGATTCGAATAACAATAATCAAAAAAAATGTCACCATAGCCGTAATAAAAAAAAAAAAAAGGATTCCGCCCTCCATTAAAAGCGCTTTAACTTCACCTTAAATAAAAAAATCTACTTAAAAAGCTTTAAAAATTAAAAAGTTTAAAAAAACGCTTTAAATGTTGCACTTAAAAAAATAAGCTATAAGGAAAAAATAAAGCTCTCCACCTTTAATAAACTACGTTTAGCTAAAATAATTACCAAAACGATATATCGGGCACCCTTAAAGCTTATTACCGGAATTAAAAAAAATTCGAAAATGTTAAAAACCTTCTGTAAAACCTATATTACGATTAAAAAAAACTCGATAACGTTCCTTTTGAAAAAAAATTAAACCAGTACCGTTATAACGGCAAAAACTTAATGGCCTTTATTACGAAATTTCAAAAACTAATCCGCAAAATAAAAAAATACGATATAAAACTAAATAAAAACTAACAAGTTACTATATTTTTAACCGCCGTTAAGAACAAAACAAATAACTAATATCGAATAATAAACTCCGTACTTCGCAAAACCGATTACATAAACCACCGTTTAATAAATAACTTTAATAACCAATTTTATTACGGAATAAAAAAAGTTAAAAATAATAAAAACGGTAATAACAAACCTAAAATCTAAAATCACAACGCTCGAAATAATAATAATAATAATAATAAAAATAATAATAGTAATAAGCCTTTATAAAACGCTAAAAACGAACCCCTTTATTAAAACTATAAAAAATACAATTACTTAACTAAAAATTACTAAAAAAAAAAACAATAATAACTAACAAAACGGTTAATATAATAACGGACGAAATAATAATAACGGCAAGTTTAATAATAATAATAATAAAAACAACAATAACGTTAACGGCCAGCACCGTTTATTAAAAGCATATTTTATTTTAATCGGTCTTAAGAACTTATATAATTAACCTGTTAAAAAATATTAAACTAAGTACACCGTAAAAATTAATTAATCGGAAATATAAAAAATTATAAAACTATTTAACTACGCCATAAAAAACGCTAAACGCCCTACGTAGCAAAGTAACGTTTTAAAAAGTACCACTAATTCTACTTAAAAAAGCAACATATAACGCTCCGAAAAAACCGTATCTGGAAATACTGGTACATCCGAACAAATACTATATCTAAAGGTAGATATAAAGTTAATTACGGAAAACTCTGGCGAAAAATCTAAAAACGAATATATACGATATAAATTTAAAGCCTTAATCCTTTACTTATATAACATACATAAAAAAACCGTAACGAAATACTGAAAAATTCGGAAATTAACGTATTTATTATAAATAACGCTAAAAATTATTTCCCGAAATAATCGCTAAATATATAGGATAAAAATTTTATAATTACTATTAAAAGAAAATTAATCTAAACCGAAATAATAAACATGATTAATTAAAATTTTAAAAAAATTAAAGGCAAATATAACTCGATCGCTTTATAATATATATTATACGTACTTATAATCCAGTTACGGATTTCTTTTAGAAAAACTTTTTATAAATAAAAAAAATACCTTAACCGAAATTATTTAATTAATAACAACGGTACGAAATTAATTACAATAAACGTCCCCAAAAAAAACTTCCTTTTTTACACGTACGGACGAAAAAAGCCCTTTATAAACGGCTTAACCGATAAAACCTAATAAAAACATACGCTAAAAATAACACAAAGTAAAATATATAAAATATTAAAAATCTTAGAAACCTTAATTATTAATAAGAAAAATTTAATAACAAAAGTAATATTAAATGAATTCGTTCTCTAACATCGCCGTGTATGCTATCCTAATAATAAACGGTTAAAATAAACCATTAAAATAATTATAAAAATAAATTTAAACGAAACAAACGTTAAACCGATTATTTATAAAACTTATAATCGAACTAAAATTACCAAAATACCTTCGAAAAACCCTTAAAAAAGGAATATACGTTAAAAAGTTATTTTAATATAACGTAAGCCAAATCAAACTCGTTACGACCGACGGTAACGTATATTACAGCTTAATTATAAACGATATTAACCGTTACCGTATTTTTAAAACGTATAAAATTAAAGATAAAATTGTAACGAACCTGTTATACATCTACCTGGAGGTATAAGCAGTATCCGAAAAAGGTTTTAATTTGCAGGTAACAATAAGGCGAAAAATAATTCAGTAGTTTATTCGTTAAAGAAATTTAAGGTACTTTTTCCTTAATTAAAAAACGGTGCAATTATCTCGGGTTAAAAGCTTAAATTAATAGCTAAGAAACGAAACTAAATAGGTCCTAATTACATAAGAAACCCATTTATTATATATCTCGATCCTTAATATAAGTATGTTATAAATCTATATAATTTATAGGATCTGGATCCCAGATCAACCAGATTAACTAAATCACCTTAAGAGCCAAGCTTCGTTGTCCGGGGTTTAACCGTGGCTACTCCGCATTAGGCCCTACAGGTTGGTCTCTCTAAGTCAGGAACCCCTGTTCCTGTAACAAAAATTTAATAACACCTTTATTTATATATAATAAACGTAAAAACCAGGCTAGTTCTAAATAATAAAATAATTAAAACCCTTAGTATTAATAAAGGAAAAATTAGAAATAAATTTATTCGAAACTTTTTATAATATTAAAAAAATTAAATTAATTAAATCCAACCTTTATAATTAATACTAAAACGTTATCCCGGAATAAAATATATAAATCGTCTAAAATAACGTTTATATTACAGTTATTTAAATATATATCCCAATTTATTTCTGGGATTATATTATAAAAGTAATAACGTATATATTAAATCGTATTAAATAATTTATAGTTAACTATATTATATTATAAAAATATTATAATTAGGCGTTAAACGATATAAAACAAATAAATAAGCCGGATAACGCATATTTACATATTATTCGGCAACCGCTATACGGTTCTAATTAATAAAAACTAATAAATTAAAATTAAAAAATTATAAGTATAAAATGCTAAAAATCTATTTCTAAGTTATTAAGGTACTTATAACTATAAAATCTAATTATTAAAAATAATTATTTCCTAATTATACTATATATACGAATTTACGAAAAAATAAATACGATAAATAAAAAAAACGAATTATTTAACCCGAAAAATATTATAAAATTTTTATTTTTTTATATATAACGCAAATTCCGTTACTAACCCCGAAAAAAAGACGTTAATGTTTATAATTATAATAACAACGTTATATTAAATAATTAAACGGAGAACGAAATGAAAACCGTAAAACGGAAATAAAATAAATTAAAAAAGGTTAAACCCGAACTATATATATATAAAACACCTAACGAAAACCCCGAAATTATAACAACCTTAATTTAAAAAAGCGTTAATTATTATTTAAACATTTATAACCTTAATTTCTTTAACAAATCGAAAAATAACTTCTATAGAAATTTAAATGGCCCAATAGCTTAATGGTCGCAAGCCTGGGTGTCTCTTTTAATTGCGACAGGCTTAGGCACCCTGTTTCGGTTGATTTTAAAAGACAGCTAATTCAAATCCAGCTTGGGCTACCGTTCCCTTAGGTGACGCCAGCCTAAAAGGAGCTAGACCAATTGGGGCTTCGGCTCCGCCACCGTGTCGGCGACAATTAAAGGGTGGCTGGTGGGACCAGTTACGATTAGGGACGTTAGGAACCAATTAATTAATCGGGTGTTTTTACCGTTAGTTGCCGTATTATATAACCTGCATTACGTTTTTCCGGCCCTTGGCCAAAAAGGGACGGTTTTTAAAGGGATGTTTCCCGGTCGCGTTTATATAATCCTTCGTATACGTACTTAGTAAATGGATTAGCTTCCTATATAGCTAGCTAAATACCTTAATCGCACTTTACCTTGCATAGAAATTTAAATAATTACGATATAATTTAACAAATTACAAATTAATATATATACGCAATATATTTAACAATAACATTTACAGCTTATTTAATGTAAATAATAACGAGTTTAATTTTAAAAAAGCTATAACTAGCTGTAAATAAGATATATAACTTAAGGTTATTTATAAAGAAATTATGAAAACTTTATAACGGGGAACTTTTACCTTTAAATTAACTATTAAAATTATTAAAAGTTATCTGATAAATATTAAATAAATTTTTAAAAAAAAATATACGTTAATAAATAAACTGGAAAAATACAAAGCTTATATAGTTATATACGGTTTCGTTTAACGAAAAAAAATCGATTATAACGAAACAACTATAACTACCGTACCCGTAATATATTAACGTATTTTTATAACGTTCGTAACGTTTAATAAATAATATATTTAACAAATTAATTTTAATATTATTTATGTAAATAATAATTTAAAAAAGTAAATTTTTATAAAACGTTTTCCTTTATTATAGAAATATTTCGATATATATTTACATAAAAAATAACCTTTAAAATTCATATTTAAAAAATGTATTAAATTAATAAACCTTTTATATAAATTAAAATAGGCCGGTACCGTATAACAAAAAGAAATCCGAACGATATTGAATAACTACGGCTTTAAGTTATTATTATCTAATCATACGATATATTTTAACCCAAAAACTCGTAATCTAATTATTTTATGCGTTAATAATTCTTTATTTTTCGCTTTTAATAAAGTACGTTTAAAAGTTATAATAAACGTTATCGCCGGCAACGTCCCGAAAAATAATTTCGGAACGGCGGATTAATATTTCGATATACGTATTATTCGATCGTCCGAAATAAACGATATCCGCCTTAATTAGGAATAATATATTAATAAAAAGTTAATAAATTAAGGTATTAATAATATAAAGGTAAAACCGACTTTTTTTATTAAGGAATATTTAAATTACTTAATACGTTATAAAATAAAGTTAATAAATAAAACATTTTCGATTACGTTAACTTTATTAATAAATTTAATTTCTTTAGTTATATAATTAAATTTAATATAACGTTTACGACGTTTATTTAGGCGTGGGTTATAAATAATCCGTCTCTTAAATATCGAAAATATATTAAACGTTTTTTAAAACATTTAAAAAGAATTTCGAAATTATTTATTCGATACCGGACACTAAACGAAAAATACCTTTATTCCGTTTATAATAAATTATTATAAAATATATTTCGAAAGTTAAATACGTAATATTAAATACCGTAATTACCGACATAATCATTATACGGATTTCTTTCGAAAAATTTGGTTTTTTATTTAAAGGTTTTATTGCTATCTTTAAAAATAATAACGGTATAAAGAAATAGGTTATGAAAAGCGTTATAGTACAAAAAAAACATTATATATACGTTAAACATTATTATATACGTCAAAAAATTTCAAAAGGCCGAATAAAGGTTAAATATATTAGAAATATAAAGAATTTTATTAATCACTTTATTAAATTATTAAATAAGGTAATATATAATAAATTTTTAATTAACTTAAATTTTGAAAATATCTAAAAAATATTTACAATTTGGTTAAAATAATTAATAGAAAAATGGTTGTATTGAATTCCTTTTATACGAGAAAAAAAGCGTTCTTTTATTAAAACTTATTTTTCGATATTAAGAATAATAACCGCGGTATTTTTTTTATAATTATCCGAAAATATCCGTTTATTTATTAATTTTAAGGTTTTAATTTTTTATAAAATTATTTATTTATATATTTTTATAACCTTTTATATTAGTTTTACTTAAAGCCGTTAATATTTTATATATAGTTTATAATTAATTAATATCTTTTAATTAACCGGAAAAAAACTTTTATTTAATGGTTTTTTATAAAAAGAGATTAAAAAAGAAACGATTTTAATTATTTAATAATATTACCGTTAAAAAATAAATCCGATTTTTAAGGTTATAAGATTTATAACGTAATAAGTTAGCGTAATAAAACGTTTTTTATATTAATATCTAATTTAATCCAAAAAGTTTTACGAAAAACAGGTTTTATAACCCGGCGCAATTATAACGGAACGGTAAAATAAAGAGGCCGGTTATCTGGTATAGCGAGTTGATATAATATACGATTTAGCTTTTTTGCGTAAGTTAAAAGTTTAATTTCGAATTATGTAAAGTGTTTTTTATTATTTTTTTATTAGTTTTTTGCGTAAAAGTTAAGGTTTAATTCCTAAATATATTAGTTAGAATTTTTCTTAAAGTTTTCGAGTATATATATAACGTAAGAAGGCATGTTAGGATTCGGTAGGTTAGTATATAATAGGGTTGGTTGCCCCGTGCAACGCTTACCCGAGCGCGTTTTAAGTGGGTCTAGCGTATTTATTTTGTAGCTAGCTTTTTGAATTTAGAATAGATATATTCTAGATATAACTAAGTAATATATATATCTTGATACTAATAACAGTTAGATTAGTACCGCGAATCCTGATAAATAATAATAAAATAATAAATGAATGAATAAAATATAATAATTAACCTCGGACCCCATCTAATAAATGACCCTAGCAATGAATAGCGATTTTCACCTAAACGCGCGATATTTAAAAATAAATAATAAATTAACAAAAATGCGTATACTAAAAATGTGAGTTATAATAAAATTAACGTTATATAAGATTTATAAAGAAAATATTTTTATAGTATATAATATAATACTACGTATATAATAAATATATATTTTATTATAAAATTAAAATAAATAAATTATAATAAAAACAATAATGATAATAACAAAACGTTTATATTTATATTTATAATGAATAATTAAGGTATAAAGATAATAGTATATATATTAAAATAGTAAATTATTCTTTAAATTTTATTTTATAATTCGTTAAATCTTTATAAGATAAAAATACGATTTAATTTTTAGTAATTTCATTATTAGTATATATCAAACTAAAACTTGTTTAAATTATATTATTAAGTAATTAATATATAGAACCAAATTATAAAAAAGGCTTAACGGGTTATTATTTAATAAAAACTAATTTAAATATGTATATAATAGTTACTTTTTAAAAAATAAAATAATTAATAAAAACACATATTATTCAAGATTTAATGATATATACGTAATATATAAGTAATAAAATATAAGTAAATTAAAAGTCTTTATAAATATATCGTTTATAAATTATAATAATAATATTTTTTTTAAAAATTTAAATTTTGAATTTATTTAAATAAAGTTTTATAAAATAACATAAGTTTTTCTATATTATTATAATAATATAATTTATATTATACTAAACTTATTTTAAAAATACTTTAGTTTAATATTATTAATATAGATTTTAAAAATTATATTTTTAATATTATATATTTATGAAAAAAAATAAAAGTTATTTTATAAATTTAAAAACGAAGTAAAAATTCAAGATATTATTATATTTTATATTTTATATTATGCTAAACATCTTTAAAAGTTATTTCCTTATTACTATATTTTAATTAATTTATGATAAATTAATTTAAAATCTTTATATTTTTATTTTATAAATCTTTTTAAAATAACATAACTTAATTTATTATAATAAATTTAATCATATATGAAACTTTATATTATAAATATTATACTTTTAATAAAACATTATTATCTATTAAGTTATTATTATTTTTTATATATTTATTAAAAAACTTAGCACTTTTAAGTTTTATATTATATATTATATATTACTAAACCGATGTTATATAACTTAAATACTTTCTATTATATAAAATATATAGCGAGTTGTCTTATAATATTAGATTTGTTATTATAAGTATTTTTGTTAATTTGTTATAAATTTTTAAATATCGCGCGTTTAGGTGAAAATCGCTATTCATTGCTAGGGTCATTCATTAGGTGGGGTCCGAGGTTACTTTATAATAGAAACGGACTTATTATTTTTACCTAAATTATAAAGAAGATTAATTTAATTTTCGATTAATTAAAAAATTAAAAACTACCTTAAATGTTAAATCGTTAAATATATCATGTAATAATCACTAAGTTATACAGCTTATTAACGCCGATATCGTTTTATTATAAACGAAATTACGGTACGTAAATATATATATTTATTAATTTCGAAAAACTATAAAAGAAAATTTAATTAAAATAGATTATATGCTTATAAACATATATTAATTAACAAATTAATTAAAACTCCATTACGTGAATTATGTGAATATTTTAAAAAACAATTAAAATTAATAAATATTTCAGAAATTTGTAAACGATAAAAGAATATTCTACGAATAATTTAAAAAAGAATTATAGCTTTAAAAAATAGTAATATATAACGATTAACGCCATAAATAATTTAAAGCGTTAAATGGGTATATTAATTAATAAGGGGTATTAAACGTACTTTATATACGGAAAGGCTCTTTTTTAATCGAAAAATATATATTCCGGTAATAAGTTATATTAAAATTGGATGAATATAAGAAGCACCCGTAACTAGCCGGATATAATAATATAACTAAAGTCCTTTATATTTAATAATTTATATTATATTTTTCAGCTTATAATTCTATCCTAGGTTTCTCATTTCTAACTAGGGTAGAAACAGCTAGATATAACCTTTAGCTCTTTTATTCTTATAATTTTAAGGCTATAAATTAAAGGTCTTTTAATTTTTTTTACGCTTTAATAATATATCACCATATCTACCGATACGCTCTTACAGCCCTAGGGTTGCCATAACGCTATTTAAATCTCGTTATCGCTTTAAAAGCTATTAAAAAGTTTTTTTATCTATTTTATATAAATCTTTTAACTTTTCGGAAATAAATTTAACTTCGTATTTTATATTACGCTTCTATTCTTTTGGGGTAATCCTTCGTTATATAATCGTATTTACTATAAATAAAGTAATATAGGTGGTTTTATTTTATACAAGTTTATTTTATCGGTTTTATTTCGCGATATAGCTGTAAGTACTTGCTTTTTTTTAAAATTTCATTTGAAATTTAGTTATAAAGTTATTATATACTTAATTTACCGTTATAATTAAGTGCTAGTAAAGTATTCCTTTTATTGGGCTTTTTTTAATATTATTATTTTAATCCCGATTTTAAATTAAATTAATAAATATAATAACTTATTATCTGGAATTAATAAATACATCGATTTCGTTATATTATCCTACTAGATTTTAAAATGATTTATGTAATCTAACATTAATTATTTTTTATCTTATTTAACAAATTAGCATTAAATTTAAAAAGTTATTTTCTACTCGATATCTTTTAGTTTTTACAAACTTTCTAATATTTTAATTATTTCCGTTCCCTTTATAAGTCTAGTAATAATTACTATAATGCTTTTCCTAACGTTAACGATAACCGTAGCGACTAATTTAATTTTATTAATGTCGTTAAATTTTAACGAATTACCGTTATAATATTTAATCGTTAATAAAGCCATTTAAACAGCCGTTTTCTATATTTCTCAATTATCATTATTTCGTAGCCGATTTCTTTTACTAAGCTTAAACTTAAAATTTTTTCATTTTAAGTACGTATCCTTTTTCTTTATAACGGTGCCTTTATACTATAACTTGGCAAATACCTTTATTAGTTATTCCATATTAAAGCTCTCCGGCTAACCTCCTACGTCTTTTTTAAATGCTGTTGCTTTTCCAGTTGCCACCTTAGCTCTCTCTGTATTACGGCACGTAGGGCTCGGCGATCAAAGCAGATTCCCATTTGCTATGTAAAATCTAAGGTGAAGAAAAAAGGAAAAACAAAATAATCCTTGCAGCTTAATGGGCTAGAAGTAATATGGGCTAGGGCTGGCCCTACCAGTGCACAAACCACTCCAGGTACGTACCATAATATCACCCCCCTGCCGGCAAAAGGCTCGTCCCAAATCTTTTTAAAAAAGAAATTCAAGTTATTCGACCGGGGCTCGAATTTAATTGCTTTCCAGGTAAAAGGGAGGTACCTTTGGATTTACGTATTCCGTTATTACGTTATTAGGCCCCCGTATTTAAAAACAAAGCAAAATTCGTTTTATACGACTAATTACTTGCCGTACCGTTAAAAATTATTAAATATAACCGTTATCCGTTTTTTAATTGTACTTTTATTTTTAAATTATTTATTTCCGTCGCCGTTTAAAACCTTTCGTTATTTCCGTTATAGGTACATTATCGTTAAGGTATAAAAGGTCGAATTTATTATATTCTGCGGCTTTTTATTACTTTTCAAAACGTTTAAATAATCCCGGTTATTCTGGATTATCGTTATAATATCTTTAAAACGTTATAAAGTTATTTTTAAAACTTTCTGCGTTATATTATTCGGGATTTAAATCTTATTTTTTTTTATTATATTTAATATTAAAATTTACTACGGTATACTTTAAATAATAACACTTTATCGATTTCTTATTCCTTCTCGCCGTTAAGGCCAATTTCCTTAACGTCCGGGTTTTCCGGGGTTTATCCGGGTATAAAGTTATTCGGGTATTTCCGTAGCCTGTGGGCATAGAAAATTTATAACCCTTTCCATAAAACTAAAAATTCCAGTAAATAAAAATACTTATTTATTTATTTAATTTTATAATAATTTCTGGTTATAAAATAATCGAATTTATTATTAAAACGGGTAATAAATATTCCCTGCTTTTTAAAAATATAAACGCAATTTCCGGAACCGAAATTTAATTTGCAATAATATCGGTTCGCTTACAAATATATCCGTTTTTATAACCTAATTAAAATGGCCCTAACCGTATTTTAGTATTTTTATAACGTTTTAACAATTTACTATGTATTTAATTAATTAAGTTATTTCGAACTGGCATATTAAAAAAGTTTATAATACGTACGTCCTAATTAAACGGTAAAAATATAAAAAAGTCGCATTTAATATTATACGGGCTTAATTTTATAAATTCGTAAAAAACTAACGTTTAAATAATATTTATAACCGGTATAATTAAAAATTAATTATTTTAATAATAATTAATAAAAGGCGTAAACGTTAATTAATATATTTATTTATAATTTCGGTTTATTTTACGGTTTATATATAACCCGCAAATAATAATTTTTATTTAATTTTTAGGATTTTAAAAAACTTGTCGGTAAAGTTGGCGATAAATTAAGGTTTGTAATTATTATTAATAAATTAAAGTAAGCCGTAAATACGGTAAGAACCTTTGTAATATATTAAGGTAACGTTTTTAATAATAACCGACCTAATACGTAACGTATTTTAAACTCGTTTATTTAAGCGATATATTATAATTTATATATTATTTTTATTATATTTATTTTTAGGTATCGATTTAAAGTTTACGATAAGGTATTATTAAATCCGTAGGGGGATAAGGAACGGCTTTAATAATTTTAATATTTTATCCGTTGGGTTTTTTAACGCTTTATAAGAGTAGTTATTAATAAAACGTATTACGTTTAAGGCTTATCCCGGTTATTAATAACGGTTAGCTATTAATTTTCGCGTTTTATATTTACCGGGATAACCCGTAATTAGGTAATATTATATTTCGATTAATAATTATATTTTAAAGTTATATTCGTTTAACATAATAAGTCGTCCTTTAAAAAGTACCAGGTAACCGTTTATCGAATATCCGTATTTATCGGTATATATTTCTTTAGGTTTTTTTTATAAATTTCCAGTTAAAGGTTTATTATATTAACTTTTAGCAACTTATTGAATAAATTTATTTTTAACGTATCGGGCGGTTATATTTTTTTGTCCAAAATGTATAAGTATATTTCGGTTATACGGTTTACGGGAAATAATATATAATTACTTTGTAAAATCGTATTAAAATCCGTATTATTTTACGTATAGTTAGCATTTAAGGATTCCGGTACCTATTAAAATAAGGTTATAATTTAGTATACGTCCCGTTTTGTTTTTTACGTTTTTAAATTTTCGAATTTCCGGAATAAAATATTAGCTATTATATTTTTAAATCCTAGTTAATAAATAATTACAAAATAATATGACAATAATAAATCGGCTTATCCCGTTTGGCGAAAATTTAATAAAGGTTTGGTACTAAAATATTTTAACGTTTAATAATCGGTAATAATTATAAAAGGCCGTAAGTTTTATAAATTTATTAATTCCGGGCGTTAATATTATAAAGCGCGTATTATTATTAATAAGGTTTTATTATAAATTCCGTAATTATATTTAACGCTTTATATTATTTCGGAATAATAAACGATAAAATGTTAATCGTCGTTTTCGGTTTCGCATTAAAACATAGCGCCGGCTAGAACGTTATTTAATATATCTATTTTTACTATAATCTCGAAATTATATAAAAAATATTGAAATATAAAAATATTAACGAAACGTTATTATAATTTTTCGAAAGTATTTTTTCGGTCGGGGGTTGTTTAAAAAACCTTATCCTTCTTTATAAAGGTATTTAAGGAACGGGTAATTTTGTTATAACCTTTAATAAACTTTTTATAAAAATTACAAAACCTTAAAAAGAATTGGACCTTTTTTAAGTTTTTAAGTATTTTTTATTTTATAATAATTTCCACCTTAACGGGATCTACGGTAATACCGTTTATATTAATAATAAATCCTAGGTACTTTATCCGTATAACGTAAAATTTATACTTAGCATAATCAACTTATAACCCAGCTTTCCGCAATTTATCGAGAACTTTATTAACGTATTTAATATAATCCTTTATATTTTCGGAATACATTAAGATATTATTTATATATATATTACAAAAGTTATTTAAGTATTTAAACAAAATGTTATTAATAAAACGCTAAAAGGTTAACGGTCCGTTAATTAAACCGAATAACAATATTCGATATTTATAAGCTTTATATCTTATACGGAACGTTATAAATTCTTTGTTTCCCGGATTTATTCGGACACGGTATAATACCTAATAATTATCGATCTTAATAAATATTTTAACTTTCGAAATTCTTACTAAAATTTCTTCGATTAAAAGTAACAGATATTAATCTTTTCGTATAATAACGTTTAACTTACGGTAATTTACGTAAAAACGGAAACCTCCGTTAACTTTCTTAACAAATAAAATAAACGCCGCTTAAAGGGCTAAATTTAGCTTAATAAATCCTTTTTAAAGGTGTTCGACGATGTACTTCCTATATATCTCCAACTCCTTTAATAATATCTTATATAAAGGGCTATATCCTAATTCCTCGGGATTACCGTTAATCTAGATTTTATAATTAACGTTAAATCTTAAAAATAACAGGTTATCGGACTTTATCTTATTAAAAACGTCTAAATACTTATAATACGGTTTAAATATAAATTTCTAAACATATCTTTATAAGTTTTCTTTATTTTTTAATAAAAGTTCGTTTTATCGTATTTTATAAACGATAATTTTATTAATTTCGTATAAAATAACTATACCCACCTCAACGTTAATAATCCCTATAACGCGTTAAAACGTAACCGTAATTACCATAGCTACGTCCGGCCGATACCGGTATTATCCGATAACGTTTTTTTTCAATATATAAAAGCCTTATACATCCCGTAATAATTTTTTCCGACTTTTATTTTTACTTTTTTTAAAAGAAATATTACTTTTTTTAATTTCGTTAATCGTTCTTATATTACGCGTTCGTTTACGTAATAACTAATAATTATAAACTTTTATAATTTTATAAAATTTGTTAATTATATCGTATTAAAGTTACTCTCCGGCTTTTTAATACTTAAAAACTTTCGTTTTATAACGGTTTCTAATATTATTATTTTCTCCTAAATTTGTCGCGAAATATTTACCAACAGGAAGGTCGTAATTCGGTCGGCATTAATATTAGGTTATTCGTCCGAAACTTTTTTAACTATTAATATCGGTTTTTATAAATTGCAAAAAATCCCAAGCGTAATTCATTTATCGTCTTATCCTCGCTTATCTTTTTAATTTATTAAATCTTCCTTTTTTTATATATCGGATTAGAATTTCCCGTCCATATCGGGTACGAGGTTTTTTACGTTATTTATTAAAATGTTATACGACGGTAATAAGCTCCAGTTTTCCGGGAATAACAGATAACGGTTAATTACGTCTATATTTACTTAGTACAATTCGAACTATATATATCTAATAATAACGTCCCATTTTATTAACGTCCGGCTTTAAATGCAAAATTCTAAGGCCAACAGCACGTTAACAAATTAAGTAACTTACCCGTTAAACCCACCTACTTAATAAAGCTTAGAACCTGTAAATAATCGTAATTTTAAATATTTTATAGCTTTTTTAACAAACCCGATATTAAAAAATAAATAACCGTTTGTTTTCGTATTAACAAAAGTAAATTTAATAATTAAAAATAATTTATTAAATATTACGGTATTTAAAGACAATAATCATTTTCTACCGAAAATTTATTATAAAAAATCAAAAAATATTTCAATGCTAAATTCCTCCGTTAACACCCTTAAGAAAAAATCCACTTCCTTTAAGGTCTTTATTTTTCCTGGCCTTTAATATCCTGGCTCAACTTTGTTAAATTAAATTCAAACGTTATATAATATGCAATAATAACGTTAATCTTAATTTATTATTTCTCGGAAATTTAAATATTATTAACGGATTTTTAAGAATATTCACGCAAAATATATTCTTTCTCATAATATCGGAAATATCAACCCTTTACGATATACTACTTAACTTAATTTATAAAAAATCTAAAACGATTATCATTTTATTAACTACTAAAACTACTATTACCACTTATAAATATCCTATTAATAACTTTATTTCGTCCAAAACCGTTTTAACCTTTATAATAACCTCCAAATATTCCTCGATTCGGTTTACGGGCCTTTTTTTACTTATAAACTAAAGTAATCTCGGCAACTAGCTGGGTATATTAATAAAAGTCGACGTTCTTATTATAATACGGCTATACTAGCACCATTTATAGCTTATATAAAATCCGGGTCTTAAATTTATATTTTTACGTTTTTTTATTACGTTAACATTTTTTAACCAAGCGGATAAATCTATTCTTAAAAACGGTATAATCATTGCCGTCCTTTATTTTAAAGCCGTAAAATTTATCCTTAACTTTTTCAAAATAATTAAAATTAACGTACTTCTAATAAAAATAAGGTATAAAGATTTTAAACGTTTTAATTTAATCCGGATAAAGAAGTTAAAAATAACGTAAAATTTTATTTATAATTTTTTCCTTTAAATAAAATTTAATCTTTACTAATTTAATATTATCGTTAACGAACTAATTTATATTAATTATTAACATATCCTTTATTTATTAATACCAACTTTTAAATAATATCGTATTTTTTCTTATCGGCGTAATAATCGGAAATATTAATCTTGCTACTTTTTCCGCCGGAAGTTAAAACGTTAATATTTATGCTAACTACGCGCAATTATTTTTTAAAAATATTAATTTCCGTTTACTTATTATTTAATTCCTATTATTTATTTTCGAATATTGTAAAAATAATAACTATATTATTATTATACTAAACATTTTCGTTTTTAACTTAGTTAACGCGATATTTATTAAATTAGTTTAAATAATAAATTTAATTAAAAAAAATAAATACGTTACCCTTGAAAATTTTTACCATTATAATAAATTTTTTAATCTACTATTTAAAAATTAAATTTATTAAAATTCGAATTTTAATTTCCGTAAAAACGGCTTAAAAATATTTTTCGATTATTTTAAAACACTTTTTATAATTAATAATACCGTTTTGGTTTAGTTAAACTTTACGTCCTTTTTCCAATAAAAACTTAAACGGAAAAAAGGCTTCATTTTTTTTTCCCCGTAAAATTCCGTAAATTCCTTTATTTTTTTTACTAAATTACTTATTAAATCGAACTTTAAAACGATAAATTTTTATTTTTCCGTTACTAAAACTATTTTTTCAAATCTTTATAAATTAATCTAAGAAAAATAATAATTTCCTTAATTACCCGGTTATCTTCGTTTATTACATTTTTCCGTAATATAATAATAAATTCAAGGTTTTAACTGATAATATTAAAACAATCTAAGTAACAGTAAAAGCTAGTTCTCGGGGTTTTATTACTTTTAAACTAAGTCTTAACAAAGGTTTCCTAATTAAAACGAACTTCTTTTCGGGCCTATTACGTAATAACGGCGGTTTTTTCTATGGATTACGCCATTACAATAATATTCGCAAATTATTAATTTTAATTAATTCGGGTCGTTCAGGCGCGTTATTATAACGCAGATCTTGTTTAAATTCGGGATAATACGCTTAAATAACTATAGCTATAACGGGTTAATTCGTATCGGGAAAAATAGTTAGGATATAATTAAGCTTTTTCAGGCAAGTAAATAACGACCTTAAATTATGTTATGGCACGTAGGGCTCGGCGATCAAAGCAAATTCCCATTTGCTATACAAAATCCAAGGTAAAGAAAAAAGGAAAAACAAAAAAATCCTTACAGCTTAGTAGGCTAGAAGTAATGTAGGCTAGGGCTGGCCCTACCAGTGCACAGACCACTCCAGGTACGTACCATAACACTCTGATTCTCCCGATAATTCTTTCTTAATGATCTTTTTTTCGAATTCTCTCGGATATTACCGCGTAAACAAGCTCTTGTATTTTTAATCGACAACGGCCTTACGTATATAAACGCTTCTATCCCGTTCGAAAAGATTAAGGGAGTTTTAAACACTTTTTTATAAGACGGAACCGATTTTCCGTTAGATTTATTTTAAACGTCTTTACGTTAAACTTGCGGTTTTAAACCTTCCGTACCGGAATAAACGGTACCTCGAATATAATATAAAATATGTATATTAAAATGTTAATTTTACTAATAGACGGAACTAGAAAATATTATTATATTAATAATTTACGTTACATTCTCTAACTTATAGTTCTATCCTAGGTTCTTTATTTCTTACTAAGGTTAGAATAGCTAGATATACCCTTTAGCCCTTTTATTCTTATAATTCTAAGGCTATAAATTAAAGCCTTTAAAATACCTTTAACGTTTTACAAATAAATCACCGTATTTATCGGTATAATATTCATAAACTTTTTATTTAAAATATTAATATAATATACGAAAATAAATTTCTTTAATTTTATCCTATTTATTTACGTTTTTAAAGTAATTATAATAACCTTTTATTTACGAAATTATTAGCATTATAATAAGAAATATATCAAAATATTTAATTAATTATAAATTTTAATTATAAACTTAGCTGATATTAATAATTGGTTATAATAAATAATATAGAAAGTAAATAATTTTTTTTGTACATTATTACTAAATGATAAATATAATAATTAATAAAAACATAATAAATTAGAAATTATTAAGAATTTGAAATAAAATAATGCCGGTGTTTTTAAAAAAAATAAGTTATTATATTATTAAGATTTTATGAATTTAATTAAGATATATAATTATTTAGTATATGTATTATAACCGATTTATATCCTAGTTTTTAAATATCGTATATATTCTTATAAAATATCAGTTTATTAATATTAATACCGGTATATTATAGTTGTTTTTACGTTTATATTTATTATTAAAGTTATCTTTTTATTAATACTATCGTATTTTGTTTTATTTCTGTTAATGTTATATTTTTTCCCTTTTATAAATAGTTTTAATAATACGTAATTATAATTATAAATTTAGTGTAATATAAGATTATATTTAATTTAATAACCTACGTATTGAATTATATAAATCAATTTTTGATTCATTATTTATATTTCTAAGAATTATAATTTCGACATTTTAAAATAAATATATAACGTATTATAAAAGCAGGTTGTTTATATACGTAAATCGCTTATTTTTTAACACTTTACGATAACAAAATTCAATAAAACAACTATAACTTTATAAATTTATTTAAATTAATAAAATTTCTTATCGCTAGATATCTTTATAACTTTTTTATAATTACGCGTATTATATTCGGGATTGTCGTAAACATTATATTTCCGTTTTCTCGTTTAACTCTTTTTGTAATAAATCTCTTTAACCTTTATTAATTAACATTATTTAATATTATTTGCTTTTTTCATTATATAGACCCTTACTTCTCCTATAATAAATATTCTCCTTGTTTAAAGACATATCTTTTTACTTTTCCGGCGTTTATTAAGGACGTAATTAATTTCGCGAAAATAACACTTTTCTTATACTGAAAGAATAGTTTTATATAAAAGTAATAAGCTACTTCTTATTACAAAAACTAACCGATTTAACTATTTTTATAGACGAGTCATTTTAATAATTTTTAATTGTCCATTATAAAAAATATCCCCGTTAAATTATTTTAAAAACATATTTAAAAAATTTTATAAATAAAAAACTAACGGAAATAATAGAAATAAATGAAGAAGTAACCGGTATAAGCGTAATTAAAAATTTTCATTCCGAAAAAATACTGTTAAAATTAAATAAAACAAATGCCATTTTTACGAATCCGGATTTAATAGTATCGGTTAGTATAACAATTTTAAATATATAGTAACAACCGAAAATAAAATCTTTTTTAATAATATAAATACCGTAATAATAGATAAAACCCATAATATATATGAAATAAACGCGTTGTAATATAGAAAAGCAAAATAGGTTAAAAGGTTAAAAGGGATAAAAAGATAAGTAAATATATAAAATATAATAATATTATTAATTTTATAATAATTTTCGAAGGGGATTAAAAAATAACTTTCGTAACCTTTAAATACTTTTTTTAAACTTTAATATACGTGTTAATATAGGTATTTAAATACTAAACTTATTTTAAATTTCATTTATATATCGTCTAACCGTTTTTAATTCCAGTAATCTTTTAATCGGGTAAAACTAGGTTATCGGCGAACCAGCGAAAAGAATAATTTTTTCCTGTAAAGATAATAAATAAAAATAAAGCCTAACCTTAAAAATTAACAGCTTAGATTATTAGAAATTATTTCTTATTCCCTTATTACGTTTATTTAAATATATTATACTTATTATAATAAAAAAACTTATTAAAAACCTTATCTCGTCGAAATTATATATATTCTTTTCCGTAATACCGTATTTACCAATTATAACCCGAATAAATCAGCAGTATTTACGAAATATTTTTAAATTTTCGTATAAAACTTTTTAATAAAATTGTTCCTCGATTTAAACGCGTTTTAAGTTGTTTTTTTATCGTTTAACAAAGTTAAACGCTGAATTAATCCGAATACGTATTATATTATATTAAGCACATAACAAATTCGATATATTTTTAACATATTAACACTGGACAAAAAACGCTGACGTATTGAAATTAAGGATTTATTCGACAATCGATTTTTTATTGATTAACGTCAATTTTAGTAAATTAAAAATAATATGGGCTCGATAACCTTTATAGTTATATCGGTCTTTTAAAATAAATTTAAAAACGTTACATATTATATAAAGCCGTTTATAACTAAGTATTAGAATTTTTTTAAACTAAATAGCTATTTTTATCTTTAGTTTTTTATAATCCATTTTATATTATTAATATTAAAAAATAAATAATTAAAGTTATATAATTAAAATCGCGTAAAAAAGGAGGGATTCGCTTATATAATATATTACTTTCTAAAAAACATTTAATATTACCTTGTTATAAGTATCTTAAAATAATATTATAATAATAAAGATATTTTTTAATTAATTCTTCCGTTTGTAATATAATATTTATATTTTTATTACGATAATTGTTTTTATTTTTATAATAACATTATAACGCAAATTATATTTACGTTAATTTTATAAAATCGTAATACCTTTATAGCTTTAAATTAGTATAAAAATAATGTTTATAATAAAATAAAGTATAATGAAAATTAAACTCAACGAAACAATACTATACAAGCCAAACACACGAAACCAATATATAGTAATAAAAACAAATTAATTATGATATTAAATTATATATTATTGTTAATAATCCCTTTAATCTATTTATAGAAATATCTTAATACGATATTTAAAACGGTTTTTTATCGTATATTAAAATTATTTATTTACATTTATAATTTTAAAAACTTTTATAAAACTTTTGTCTATATAACTAATTTATAATATTTTATATTCTTCGTATTTTAAAAATATCCGTTTTAACTTTTATATTAGTATATTTTATATACTAGTATAATTATCTATTTTTAATGTTATGAAATAAATAAGTCATTCTACGAATAAATTTATAGTAATATAAAACCTATAATTCATACGATTTAAATTTCCAAATTTTATCGTGTATTAATAATAAAAGGAATAATTTCTTTTTTATTTAACTGAATTTATAGAAACCGTGTTTATTAATTAAATAAAGCTTTTAAAATCTTGTTATTATATTAGTATTAATACTAACGATATATTTAACTTATTATATTATAGTTATTAAGATACAATAATACTAAATTATATTAGTATAAAGTTTAATTTAATTAATATTATTATTAAATATTTACTTTATCTAATATACTATTTAGCTCTTCTTTAATTTTGCAAAACGTCTTAATTCTATTTAATGGATAATTATATTGAAAATTTCGAAATTAAAAAAAAAATATCTATTTAAATAATAGATATTTTAAAAAGTATAACTACTATATTTTAATTATGTACGAGAAGAAGAATTATAAATGTTAAAAATAATACCGTATTTATTAAATAAAAGAAAAAGATATAAAAAAAATAACATAAATTTATACTATAACGAAATATTATAACTTTCTTACTCGTTAAAATAACTTTTAACGATAAAATCCGGTTAAAGTTTTAATATTTTTATATAATATTGTTGTTAAGCGCATCATATTTTAAGTCTATTTCACTGAATTTACTAAATAATTAATAATATTAACGTTTATTATTATAATATTCGTTTAAATTACAGTTATCGTCGTTTACTCATTTTTCTTTTTATACTATTTAACCTTTTAGAAATTTATAAAATATTTTAATGCTATATAATCGTAGATTATAAGACAAATGAAAAAGTATATATAAAAAGAATACTTTAAATCATATAAATTTCGATATTGATAAGTATATAAACTTATTAATTATAAAGCAACTATAAAAGGTAAATATAATATGATATATATTAAATAAAATAATAAGATCGACTTAATAAACATCTTATCCGTATATCTTATATTATATGTATTGTATAATATAAACGTATCGTTAACTTAAAATAATAATATTAATTAATTAATAGTTACGAAATAATTTTCCGATATAAATTTTAAGCTTAAATTTTTATTATATTAATAATAATAATTTTAAACCATACAATGTTTTTAAAACTTTAAATAAAAACTTAACATAATAAATCCTAGTAGAAAATGTACGTATATAAACTTATCAATTTTATTATATAAAACCGGGTTAGTATTATTATAGTAATAAAACTTAAAAATGAAATTAAGTTAAAACTTAACTTTTATATAACTAATTATTAAATTTAACTTTTAATAAAATAATACTTATTACGAATAAATTTTTTTTCCTTATTAGTTATTTATATATAATAATAATAATACTTATTATTATAATAATTTATTACTTTTTAATTGTTTTATATTTAAATTATTTTATTACTACGATAGGCATTATTTTTTTAGTTTATCTTTACCTTTATTTAAATAGTTTCATTTAATAATATATTTAATAATAATATTATTATATTAAAATGTTATTTAAAAAGATCTTTCGTATTAGATGTTATATAATAACGATATTACTACTGTTATACGATATTCTTTATATAACTAACTTGATATTAAAATGAAGATTTGAACTTTTTTTTAATAATATTATATTTTTTTTCGTATTTAATTCGCTCTTTATTATCCCCTTTTTTGAAATTTATTTTTTACTATATTAATTTATAATAATTTTTTTATGAACCTATTATTTAAAATATCATTTATGCGAAATATATTTAAGTTTTATAGTTTTAACCGAATTTGTGTAGAAACTTATATTAAAATCTATTTGTGTATTTATGTATTCGTAATAATTTTCGTAATAATTTAAAAATATCGAAATATCGTAAAACTTTTAATTTTTATTGAAAAAACAATATCAAAACTGCGGTAATTTCAATATTTAATATTATTTATCTATAAAAAAGTGTTATTAATATATATTAGAAAAGAAATCTTAAAACCGCTATATATTATAAATTTTATTCCGGAAAATATTTAACGAAATGTTTATAGAAAATAGTTGTAAAATAAAAATAATTGTGTATACCTTTTTAATAATCATTAAATTAAATATTAATTGAAACTATTTAATTAGTTATATTAAATTCGAAATTAATATATGTTTATAAAATATATAATAATTAAAGAATGTTATAAAAAATCAATTTAAATATTTATACTAAAGTTCAATTCTTATACGAAATTTGCTATAGTTCGAAAACAAAATTTAGGTGAATTTATTATTTTTTGTTTATTTTTAAAAATAGATATAATCCTGATATTAACATTTAACGTTGATTATATTTATTACTTTTATTTATTATCTTACTTTTAGCTATATTAAAAAATATATTATTCATTTTTATTTTATGAATATTTTCTCTTATTTAAAATATTAAAAATTGTAGTATTATTCTTATCGGCTTTTTACTTAATTACGTTAAATTTAAAACCAGATATTTTACAATATATTCTTTTCGTTCTTTATCCTAAAAATAAATATATTATCTTTTAAAATTACTATTTTATTTAATTCGTTAAATACCGTTAACATATTAACTATAACTGAAATACTTTTTATATTTATTTAATCGTACTTAAAATATTTAAAGTTTATGAATTTTTAATAAATATCTTATTAAAGTAAAAACGTTATAATTTAACTCTATAGCATTATTTAAAAGCAAATATTATATGTTTAACCTTTAATATTATAATAAGATTTTAATATACTATTAAATATTAATTTTAAAGTTAAAATTACATAATAAAACGGTAGATTTACGACGAATATATTAAATTCGTATTCGGCCTTTTTACAACATTTTCTTTTAATTTATTTAAAATTATTTTATTATAATATCTCTCTTATTTTAAAATTAAGCTTAATTCTTTACAGTTTCAACTTTACGGTTATTCTTTCTACGCTATATCGTTAATAAAGAAGAATATATAGAATAAATAAATGTACATTTTTAAACTTATTTATTATTATTATTTCAGCGAAAAAGAAAATATCATTTAACATAATTAGTTATACTTAAACGAGAAAAAATATTTAAATATATAAATTAAACTTTTTCGGTTAAATTATATAAAATATCGTTATTTAAAATTACCGTGCATATTTCTTTTACGTAATAATTAAATGTGTTTATACTTTGAAGTTTTTAATTTAATTTAAAATCAATAAATTTACAAACTTTCTTATACAGCGCTATATTAATTCTCGTTATATATTTAAAACTATTTATTATTATATTTTATGAAAAGGTTTTTAAAATCGTCCTTATTAACTATAAATTCCTACTTTAACCTTCCGAATATAATAATAACTTATACTTTTTTTAATTTAACATAAATCTTTTATATTAGTATATAACAAAGAAAAACTTTAAATTACGAAAAGATTAATTACAAAAAGCGAATTAAAAAGAATTTTAAGTATTTATACCCCGACGCCGATATTAACTATAATAAGGATATATTATACGGTCGTTAGGTTTAAGCCGTATTATTCAGGCTAAGCTAAAGATATAAAGTAATTATACTAATAATTAATACGATAAATACTTTACCTTATATCTTTAAATACGGTAATTATTAATAATTTTTACGGTAATAATAAATTATAGGTTTCGGTTACGAAAAACTTTATTCCGAAACCGACTATTAAGTATCTGTAAGTACGTAATTTTTCGATTAATATCGGTTAGGAGGCTTATTTACGTAATGCCGATAAGTTTCGACCTTGATAAACTTTATGTCCTGGTTTGGCAAAAGGAATCTCCTAGAATATAAATAATAACTTAGGAAATATTAAGCTTTTCGTAATAAACCCTAAGTCCGTATAAGATAATTATTTTGCAACTTTTTATTAATCTTACGATTTTAACCTTAATCGATTTTATAATTTTTCAAATCTTTATTAATTAAAATAATTAAAATATACCGGGTAATTCTTATTATAAAATACCGGTATTTTGTAATTATAAAATTTTACGAAGAACTTTTTTTTTTAAATTTTTCAATTTAATAAAACTTTAAGACGAATTAAAAATATCGATATTTCCGTCGATTTAACGGATTTTTCCTAAAAAATCGGATTCTGTTTTTAATTTTTAAATATAATTTAATTTATATAAATAAAAATAATTAAAAATTAAACGCCTTTATAATAAAAAATGTCGACCGTATAAAAAAACTACTGGGAAAACTGGATATAAGCGGTAAAAAGTTTAAAAATTTCGAAATTTAATTTTTAATTCGATATAAATTAGAGAATTACGAATAATAATTTATCCGGCTGTTCCGGATTACAAAGACCGTCCAGAATTCGGTTAAGAATGGTCGTCGATAGGGGCATAATATGGCAGTCTAAAGTAACCTTAGAGTAACACGCCTGTAAGAAGGTTAGGGCTTAGTAAAGCTTAGCAACCGATACCATAATCTATTCATTTGTTCAATTTTGTTCCATGGTTACGTCTCCTTTAGGGAGAAATAAGGATATATTCTAAAACTATTATTGAATATTTTAAAATTTTATAATTATAATTAAATTAATAATAATAATAGATCATCTTAAATTAATTCCAACTTAACGTAATTATATTAATATAAATAAATTTATCGTACAAGTTAAGAATTTACTTTAAGATTTAAGTTCTTTTATATCTTTACTGATATTATTCTCCCGTTCTATATTAAGATTTATTTCTACCTTTCTTATCCGTGTAATATAAGGTTTCCGTAATTCCTCGTATATACTTTATATTTTTTCTATTATATCTGTTTTTAAAATCATCGGTTATTTTAATCCAGCTTATAGTTATAAATTTATACAAGTTATATTTATTATTATTTATTTTAATACAATTGGTAACGCTTTATAACATTATTTCGTATTATTTTTTATAAAGCATTAAATATTTTAGGCGCATTCTTTTAATATTAATTTACCTCTTAGATTTATTAACTATTTTATTATATTAGTTAATTTTATAATATATTACGTTTAATATTATAAAATTTTTTAGTATCGAGAGAATTAAATCTAATTTTCATAAATTAAATTTACAAATTAATTTAATGTTATTTAAAATATTTTGTTACTATAATAATAACAGAATTCGTGAATTATTATAATATATATTTTAAAAAATAACCTTTTAAATTTACTTCTATATAACGACTTTTAAAAAATTATATTAAATTATTTAATTATTACTCTAATAAGTGATTAAATAATACGGCTGTTTATAATATACCGCTTTAAGAAAGAATTCCTTTATCTGTTATTAAAAATTAAATACGCCCGTTTCGAAAATAATTATTACGTTATTTTAAAAATTAAAAAAGGAAATATTCTTTAACAGTTAATGAAATCCTGTTCTATATTTATTGCTGTATTATTTTAACGTTATTATAAACCCCTTAATTATTCCCTTTTAATTTTACCTTTTTGATTTTATATAAATCTATTAAAAAACACCTTTCTAGTATTAGTTATTAAAAGCTAGCTATAATAATATTATAGATATATAAATTAACTTATTTATATTTTAATTTTTGTTTATTTACGTAAAATAATAAACTACCTATAATAAACGGTCTATTTCGAATTTTTAAAAATACGAAATTACCAAATATATATAATGTTAATTTAATTTAATAAAATATAGGTGTATAAAAATATATATAATATAATTTCATCTATTAATTTACGGAGAATAAAATATAAAAACATAAATTTAACGTTAATATTTATTATCATTATTTATAAAATAATAATTCGAAAATACTTAATATACTATTTATTTAAATTTCGAACATTTTTAATAAAGATTTATTCTTAATTTAATCTTTTCGAATATTTAAAAATGTAGAACAGATATAGCTAACTTTAAATATATTCTTTCTTTTATATAAAAAACATTTTTATATAATTTCCGGATTACGCCGGCTGTATAAATTATATTAATTTATCCGTTTTATGAAATCTCGTTTTATATATATTATTACATTTTCGTAAAAAAAGAAATATACGTCATTTAAATTTATTCCTTTTTAATTACGTTTTATTTATATTTCTATATAATTTAAATTTTTCCATCTACTTTTATTTATTTACTTATTTAATCTAATAATTAGTTATAAAATATTAGTAATTTTTTTATTTATTATAACTTTTCGTATTTTCGATTATTAATCAAATTTCTTATACGCTATTTTTATCCTCGATATATTAATAATTTATCTATATATTAATTTTTAAATTAACCGTTATTAAGTTACTTAAAAAATGTTTAGTTTATTTAATTTACAGCTCATATTTAACATTTTATTTTGAATTAAAATTTCGTTTTAATAAATTCTTAATTTACTCATATTTATATTTTACGCTTTATTTAATTATAAGAAATATAGTTTCTATTAGGCCCTAGTTATATATAATAATTTAAATTCTAGTAATTTAATATTTAACTTTTCGTAAAGGTTTTCATTTTACCGGCTTTTTCTTTAACATTAAAAATATATCCTTAAATACGTCTCTTTATCTTTCTATTTTAAATTTTATTAAATTATTTTCGTCTTTTAGGGTTATTTAGTTTTTTAAATGCGTTTAATTTTATAAAATAAGGCCATTTAAATTTCTTATATATTAATTTAAAAGGTAATTATCGATTGTATTATTAATAAAATTATATTTATTATTTTAAATTTTCTTTAATAAATCTTATAACAATATAAAATTTAAATAAATTCGAATTTTAAAATAACATTTATACTGAAACTATTTTCCCCTTTAATTAATATTAACATTATTTTATTTAAGATTTAAAATTAAAATTAACGCATATATTATAAATTAAAGGTTTTCGTTAATACTTATATTATAAACTTCGGATTTTATATTTTATTAATTAGAATTATATATTCTAATATTAAAATTATAGTTATTATTATACTATAAGGTAAAGTGCTATTATAGTATTTAGCTATGTACAAGCTAATCCGTTTACTATATATATGTATATAAATAATTCCATATAAATGCAACCGGGAAATACCCTTTTAAAAACCGTCCTTTTTTAGCTAAAGGCCGCGAAAACGTAATACGGGTTATGTAATACGGCAATTAACGATAAAATATACCCGATTAATTAATTAGTTCTTAACGCCCTTAATCGTAACTGGTTCTAAAGCCCCTAGCTACCCCTTAATTGTCGCCGACACGGTAACGGAGCCGAAGCCCCAATTGGTCTAGCTCCTCTAGGCTGGCGCCACCTAAAAAAACGGTGGCCCAAACTGTATTTAAACCAGCTGTCTCTTAAAATCAACCGAAACAAAGTACCCAAAACTGTTGTCAGATATAGGGGACATCAGTTATGTTATTATATTAGGCTAATTTACGTATTTTTCTCGTACGCGTACAACTTTTATATAACTTAATAACGGAATATATATCTTCCGATTAAAAGAACCCTTTGCGTATATAAAGTACGTTTAGCACCTCCTACTAACTAATATACCCCTTTAACGCCTTAAAGCATTTATAACGTTAATCATTATATATCATCATTTTCTAAAGCTATAACTTTTTATTTAACCTCTTCTCCCACAATTAAACTTTTTTAATTAACTAATTCCTTTTTCAAAATTATTCGCAAAATATTTCTTTACCGTTCGAAAACTTCCGTAACATATATTAATCCTAGCTACTTTTTAAAATACTTAAACGGTTTACGTAATAAAGCTTTAATTAATCCATTAACCAATATATCGCCCGTAAACATATAATCCACTTTAATTAAGTTCCTTTTTACGGCTTCTCGTAATTAATAATTATATATATCTACGTACCGCAATTTCGTTTATAATAAAATAATATCGGCATTAATAAGTTATATCGTTTACTAATTATCGCATTATATATTTAACGGTCTAACATTTAAAATAACTTCCAGCTTTTTAATTAATCGAAAACTAAATAAAACTTCTTTTGTAATTTATATAAAAAATAACAACTCCATTTCGGTTATGGAAATAATTACTATGTTTTACTTATTCCCCCGCTATTTGATTACTTTTCCAAATAGCTTTATAACGTAAATTTAAAAACATTTTCAACCGATTATATTATATGCGAAAAATACGTTATTTTAAATATTTAATAAATCTTCGCTTTTAAACTATAACGTTAACGTTTTAATCCCGACCAGGTATAATATAACTCGATTAGCAACTTTAAAATATACGTTACTAAAATTTAAATTAAAACGGGCAAATCGGGATACGGTAAATGATATATTAAATCGTATATTAACTATTATATATAAAATAAAACCGATTTTCTTTTAATATTTATTAATAAAATCTAAATAAGTTAAATTAAAATTCGGCAATAGTTCGACGTTCATTAATATCGTATTTAAAAAGTTATTTAAGCTTTTTTTAAAAATTAAATTAATTACATTGTTTATAAAGTCCGATTTAAATAATTAAATTTTCCTATTAAGCCTGTTTTTAATTATTTCGATATCGAAAAACCAATATAAATTTTTATCTTTTATAAAAATATATTATTCCTAAATTTGTTAAATTAAACAATTAACGAAGTTTTAATTTTTTTTGCAATATATTATTACGATATTATCTATAAAAAAAATAAGTATATTTTAATAAATAAAATAACAAAATTTATAAAAAACGGGGGTAAATTCTAATTTTTTAAATACCCCGGTAAAACTTTTCTGTTATAATAATAGGAATTCCCTTAAGTTATATAATATTTTCTTAATTAAAAACATCTTTTTATATTAGAGATACCCTGGGGACGTTTTTATATTTACTTCGTAAAATAAATTAAAGTTAATAAAAACGTTAATAACATTATATTATTTAAATTTTAAATCGAATTTAACCGCTGTAATAATTAACGCTTTATATAATTTTCTAGTTAAGGTAAATACGTATATATTATTACAAACGGTTTTAGGCTGTTAATCGTTTCGTATAACGAAATATACCTTATATTTTTATCGCTAGCTATACTTATTAAACTTATAAATATATATTTATATATACCTTAAACCCTGTTTCCCTTTAATAAAAAACTAATTAACTATTTCTTAAAATCGTATTTTTTTATAACTTTAGTAATAAACCGTTTCGGCTTTACGAAATATCTCTTTTAACGGATATATATTTAACTTTTTATAAC
Source organism: Monosporascus sp. CRB-8-3 (assembly GCA_004155055.1). NCBI lineage: Eukaryota > Fungi > Ascomycota > Sordariomycetes > Xylariales > Monosporascus > Monosporascus sp. CRB-8-3. The sequence goes on along the minus strand of QJNZ01000308.1, from coordinate 35,852 downwards.
TTTACGGCTGTAATAATAAGTTGTACTTATATACCCGGTTTAATAACTTAAATATCTTTTTATATAATAAAGTATTAAATTTTTTCCGATTAAAATAACGCGTATTTTAAATAATTATTTTCCTTAAACTTTCGTAGTTTACCGGCCGGTTATTAATTATACCTATAAAATAAACCAGCCGTTTTATATTAAAAACAGTTTCTTATACCTTATAATCGGTTCGAATAATATTATCTTAACACGGAATATACGGAAAGCTTACGTTTATAACCCGTAAAATACCTTTGTTTTTTATTATTATATTAGGTTAAACAACTTAATAAAAGCTTAAACCTATTTTTATTTTTTCCGTTAATGTATTAATTATAACAATTATTAAAATAAACGTTAATAACGGTAATAATTTAAGGAACGGAAATAATTCGAATATAACAGTTATATAGAGGTAATTAATCTTATACAAACAGGTTTATTTTTCCCTATCCCGTACGTTTTTAACGCTTATATTACTTTAGAATTATCCTTTTTATCTAACCGGTAACTAAATTATTTAGATTTTTATCTTTCTCTGAAATATATATATATATAAATAATTTTAAGCTTAATTAAATAACTTTACTTATCGTAGTAAGTTTTGTAATTCGTTTTCCGTAATGTAAAAAATCTTTTTTTTTAAAATTTTTAATATTACTTAAAAAATAGCCTTTTGGTTAAATTATACGTTTTAAATAATAGCAACCTTATTAATTAACGGGTTCCAAATTTCGTAAATATTCGTAAATCGGTAACCGATAAAAAATTTAATCGATATTTTAGGATTTTGTTTTTAAAATTTCCGTTCATTTTTTATAACGGTAATTATTATAATATAAGTTATATAGTTATATACTTATAAATAAGTTTATTAAGGTTTTTAATTAAATATTATAATACCTTTTTTATACGCCAGGTAAATATAATAAACCTTCTATAAACTTTACTAAAAAAATACGTATTTAAAAATACGGTTATATAAATATACGGCTATTTTAAAAATATATACGATTAAAAATAAAAATAACTTAACGCCATTTCGTATCGTAATTATTATTTTTTTAATTATATCTCTTAAACGTTTTATACCTTTATTTTAAACTTAAAAATACGATATTAAAAACTTAAATCTAATATTAAAAAAGGGTAATTATATTATATTTTTAAATAAACAATTTTTCGAAATTTTGTTATCGCAATCGATTACCTATAAAAAAAACTATATCTTAAATTTTTAAAACTGTTAAAAAGTATCGAAACATACTAATTAATATATCTTATTTTCGGTTTTTAAAATATATATCCTAAATAAAACCTAAATACCTATCGGTAACGAATATAACATATTTATATCCTTTAAAAATCTTTTCGAAATTTATAAAATCGATAATAATTTTTTATTCTAATTAGGAAACTTTTCTTTTCGGCGTACGGTATATTTACCTTCTAACTTTTGCCTTATTATATAATTAGCATTTAATTATTATAAATCTTTTTAAGTAAACTCCCTTTATATAAAACTATATCTAAATAATTATTTCGTGTTTTAAATAACCCAATTTTAGGTATTAAATAATACCGTTACCGGTTTATAATAATCTTGTTATTTATAAATTAACGTTTCGTTTATAAATTATAAAAATTACGTAAATAATTATTGCGTTAATATTTTCGGTAACAAATTAATCGAACTTATTTATTAACGTAATAACTATTTAATCATACTTATTTCGAAATAAATTATTAATTCTTTAATCATCTTATTAATACCTTTTTTTTTCGGAATTGCCGGAAAAATATTAAATTATATACGAAATTTTCGTAATAAGTTACGTCGTATAAACATAATGTTTTCGGGCCTTTAAAATTTTAAAATAATATATTTATTTTTCCGTATCCTTTAATCGGAACGAAATTATTCCTACGTACATTCCGTTACCTTAAATCGTTAACCTATAATTTAAAAATCTGTTATTAAAGATAAAATTATATATCGTAAATTTTAAATCCAAAATAAATATATTTTTAAAAGGTAAAATAAAACGTTGATAACATTAGTCTAATTAATAATTCAAAAATATATGAAAATTTGTTTTACTTTTTCTAAAAATTAATCGATTTCTTAAATAATTATCTTCTCCAGACCTTTTAACAAACGATTCACTTTTTCCTTTAAAAGTTAATTGAAATTAATTTATTAATAAATTAATTTTAAAATTTGGTTATTAAAACGGAAAGTAATTATGGCCTTATTAAGGAATATATAATAATATTAAAACAACGTATAATAAAAACTTAAATAACCCTTATAACGTATACCTTAAATATTAACTTTTCGCGTGTTCGCTTATTAATATTTCAATCCAAATATAAACCTCCTGAATTACCTCATTTCAACCTACGTCCTAAAATCCTTCCCCGTAATTAAAAGTTAATATCCTTAACCTCTTTCTAATTAAAATTGTCCTTATGAAAAAAATCTATAAAAGTTCCATAAAACGCCAGGAACGCTACCTTAAAAATTCGTAATATAAATTATAACTAGATTATGGTTTAATAATTAAAAGAGTTAACCGTTACTTTCTAATAACTAATTATAGCCTTTTCGATCTTAAATTTCTTTATCCTTTAAAAAAATTATCGTTTATATCCTAACAATAAAAGGTAATATTATATATAAATCGTTAACCTATATAATCGGTATTTTCGTCTCAAGAATATTATATTACTATCCTTAAGCCATAACTTCTTACCACTTTACAATTTATTTATTTAATTTTTTCGCTAATTTCGAAATTTATTTTAACTTCTTATAATACTCCCGTTCCGTATTAATTAAAAACCTACTATCGTACACTTTGCCGGATTTAACTAAGTTAACGTACCACTTATGTAAATCTTTTCTTAAAAAAAATTCTTTTCTTTAATTACTAAAAATATCAACTTCAAAACCTATTTCGTAAAATCGTTAATCTTTTTACAAAAAATCTCGTATTTCCGATCTTTATAAATATACGTCGCGAAGTTTTAAATATAAGTTTATCTATTTTCGGTAATTATCATAAAATATTTATCAAATAGCTCGTATAATCGATTTTTTCGACGGTTCCTCCGGAAAATATAAATTTAATTAAAAAGCGGCTTAAGGTATTATTCCGTATTGTATACAGGATTCGTTTTTTTAAATACGAAATTATATCGGGTTTTATAAGTTCGATAAGCTATAAAATATCTTAATTAAAATCGATATAACGCCAAATATTAAATGCGTACGCTTTAAATTGGAATTTTTTTTAAAGCGATTTTAATATTTAAATCTTTTATAAATAACGGAAAACTGTCGGCAGATGTGGTGATTAATTATTGGAAGGTTAAAAGAATTGAAAGGGCTTTGATTTGTAACCTTAGGATTGTAAGGATAAAAGAGCTGAAGCTATATCTAGCTGCTTTTTCCACTAGTTAGAAATAAGGAACCTAGGATAGAACTATAGCGTGAAGAATACAACATAATTTGCTTATATGGTAGTATATTCTGGTTTTGTCTTTTGACATCCTAATCCATTTGTTTTATGTTATATTCGAGGTACCGTTCCGTTGCGGTACAGAAGGTTAAAACGGCAGGCTTGGCGTAAGGGCGCTTTAGAGTAAGGGGTTTGTAAAGGTTTGGTTTTAAAGAAAAAGGTTTAGAAGCTTTTTTAATCGCTTCCGTTTAAAAGAGTAAAGCGTCTGCATACGTAGTGGCCGTTATCGATTAGACATAGAGGCTCGTCGACGCGGTAATATCCGAAAGGATTCGAGAAAGAACTCGAGAAAGAACCTTAAAAAGGATTAGAGAGAGCTAAGATGGCAACTGGAAAAATAACAGCGTTTAAAAAAGACGTAAGTTAGCCGGAAGGCTTCGATATGGAACAACTGATGAAGGCGTTTGCTAAGTTGTCGAATGAGGGTAACGCCGGGACGAAGAAAAAGGATACGTATTTGGATTGAAAGGATTTCGACTTTAAGTTGAATGAAGAGAATTGCTTTCGAAGCAGTAATAATTGGGAGATGTAAAAAACGGCTGTCTGGGTAGCCCTGATAGCGGTTAGGTACCGTAACGGTGATTCGGCAAAGCTTATTTATATTAATAAAGTTAAATTAGCAGTTACGGTTATTATTAACGTTAAGAAAGCCCTTATAGCAGTCGTTACAGGATTTATAAAGGGAACGGAGATGATTAAAGTGTTAGAACGTTTATATGGAGCAAAAGGAATTAATTAAAAAATGGATTTTTGGATTTAGCTTTAATTCGTTAAATAGGAGCTTAAGAAGTAGTTGGCATTAGATTATGTGGTCGACTTTAAGAACCTGGTACGGCGGTGTAACGAAGTTAATATACCTGTTAATGCTGGATAATAGGTTATTATATTTATTAATTCGATTCGGGACCATGACGGCGATTGGAAGGGCCGAATGAGAGGAATGTTTCGTTAGCATTTAACTATGACGGTAAATTAGGTGTATGTCGATTTTGTCGCCGAATTTCGAGGGAAGGAAAACGTATAGAAAGGAAGTGGCAACAGCTATAACGGGAGCCATAACGCGAAGCAAAACCGGTGGAACAAGCCTTTATGGAATAAGGAAAGCTAGCTACTTTGCTTTATTTGTAATAAATACGGTTATATAGCAAAGGATTGCCCGAAACGGAAAAATGATGGCTTAGACGAACGGCAGAAACGTAATGCAAAATACGAGGCTAGCTTTATCCCGGAGGGACTGCAGGATTTGTACAGGACGGATGGAAAAACCTTTTGATAGCTTCTAGGGCGACGGCGAGGTCTGGATGGCTTATGGTAACCTTAGGGCCATGAGGGCGTGTCGGCAGATATGGTGATTTATTATTGAAAGGTTAAAAGAATTAAAAAGACTTTAATTTATGGCCCTAGGATTGCAAGGATAAAAGAGCTGAAGCTATATCTAGCTGCTTTCTCCCCCAGTTGGAAATGAGGAACCTAGGACAGAACCACAGCCTGAAGAATGCAACATAATTTGCCCATAAAAATATTAATAATACAGATATTATTATAATTAATATACAGCTTATATCGTTTTAATAATAGTTAATTAGTTAATAATAACGCTAATTAAGTAAATAAAACTTTTAATTATTAAATATAGAAGATATTAATTATATTATAATATTAGGTTAACTTACGTATTTTTTTCGTACGCGTACAGTTTTTATATAGCTTAGTAACGGAATATATATTTTCCGATTAAAAGAACCCTTTCCGTATATAAGGTACGTTTAGCACCCCCTGCTAGCTAACACCTGTTATAATTAAAAGAGATCACACCTAGGCTCGTAACTACTAAGCCATTAGGCCATTGTTATACTACACTATTTAATTTTAAATTACGAATTTATTATACTTATTATAAATAAATATAAAAAGCCCAGTTTTAAAAATATACCTTTTATAATATTATGAATTTTTTATAAGTAATAATAACTGGAAAAAATCGAAATTTTTCGTCTTTTCAAAAATGGTTTTTCGTTACTAATATTACATGTAATTCGCTTATAAAATTTCTTTAACCTTAATATTAATTATTCTATTAATTCTTTATATTATAAAGTTATAAGTTATATAGCTGTATTTAAAAATAACGTTTATCGATTTATTAATTCCATTTTCGCTCATTTAAAAACGTTTTTAATACAACCTATAAAATTTAATATAAAATTACTAAACTTAAAAAATATACGTTTTTACTGTTTTTAAATTTTAGTAAAATAATAATCAGTAAAGTTATGTTTTAATTAAAAATAAAGAATTATTTATATTACGATATAGTTATTAACGAATGCTTTAATACGTATAAAATATAATAAAAACTATTTCTATTTTATTTTCTAAATAATATTACTTACATACTTAAAGCTAAATATAAAAAGGCCGAATATTTTATTTATATACTTAACGAAAAAAAAGCGTTTTAAATATTTTAACTATTAACGATAATAATATATATAATATCCGTGATATACGGAATATAAATTCTAATATTTAACTTAATATTTAAGTAATTAACTTTATTTTTAATTATAATATTAATACGTATATAAAGTCGTTAGGTTTAAGCCGTATTATCTAGGCTGAACTCAAAATACGAAATAATTATATTAATAATTAATACGATAAATACTTTGCCTAATATTTTCGAATACGGTAATTATTAATAATTTTTAAGGTAATAATAAATTATATATTTCGGTTACGAAAAACCTTATTCCGAAACTAATTATTAGGTTCCTATAAATACGTAATTTCTCGATTAATATCGGCTAGAAGGTTTATTTACGTAATACCGACAAGCTTCGACCTTAATAAACCTTATACTTTTTAACTAGTTCGGCAGGGGGAATTTCCTGGAATACAGATAATAACTTAGGAGATATTAAGCTTTTCGTAGTAAATTTTAAGTCCGTATAAGATGGCTGCTTTATAACTTTTTGCCAGTTTTACGATTAAAAATATTAGATATCAGTTAGGAAAAAGAGCTAGAAATTCCAGACCAGCCATTTTCAACCTTAATCGATTATATAATACTTTCTCGAATCCTTATTAATTAAAATAACTAAAACATACCGGGTAATTCCTATTATAAATTACCGGTATTCCGTAATTATAAAATCTTTATAAAAACCTTTTTTTTTTTTAAATTTTTAAATTTAATAAAATTTTAAAACGAATTAAAAATATCGATATTTTTATTAATTTAATTAACTTTTCTTAAAAAGATCGGATTTAATTTTTAATTTTCGGATACGATTTAATTTATATAAATAAAAATAATTAAAAATTAAACGACCTTATAATAAAAAATATCAACCGTATAAAAAAATTATTAAAAAAGCTGGATATAAACGGTAAAGGGTTTAAGAATTTCGAGATTTAATTTTTAATTCGATATAAAAAAAATTACGAGCGATAGTTTATCCGGTTGCTCCGGATTGCGAAAACCGTCCAGAATTCGGTTAAGAATGGTCGTCGATAGGGGCATGATAGGGCAGTCTGAAATCACTTGTAAAAAGGTTAGGGCTTGGTAAAGCTTAGCAACCGATATTACAATCTATCCATTTGTTTAATTTTGTTCCACGGTCACGTTTTCTCTAGGGAGAAATATTAATACGTATAACAGTTATAACTATAAAAAAAAAATCTTTTTATTTTAGTAGTTTTTTATTTTACGTAAACGAATTATATAAGGGAAAAAATATTAATAATAGTAATAATATTAACGTTATAATTCAAGTTAAACCGATTATTTAAATAAAATATATTTTCATTTTTTAAATTCGTTTTTAACATTATTTTATAAAAATTAAGATTCTTATATATATTTTATTTATAGAGAGTTTTATTATGCATCTGGATATTTCCGTTATTTTTATTTAAAAAAATTAACTATATATATTATAAATATATTATCCGACCTTTTTAATTTAATGAAAATAAAACGACTACTAGGAAATAAATTTAATTTATTTAAGAACTTCTTAAAATTCAACTTTTAATATATAACATCTCGATCTTAGTACTTAAACTTTATTAGAATTTTAATATATTTATTTAATAAGTTAACTATGTTAAATAATTAATTAAAAATGTTAAATTTATATAACAAACGAATTTTATTTTTAACAGTATATTTAAATATTAAATATTAAACGTTTTATTATTATTAATTTTACACCAGTTTTTATCAAGTTACGATAATATAATAGTTATATACGATTATATCTTATTTCTCTTTTTTCGTAGTTAATAAAATTATTCGAAATAATTACTTTCGGACTAATAAAGCCGGAACGAATTTTCTATTCCGTAAATTCGTTTTATTTACGAAGTGTTAATTAACGAAGAACTTATTAATATAACTCGAAAATTATAAAATTATAAATTACTAAATAACTTTTAAATATCCGAATGTTTCGAAAAATTGTTATTTTCGACAAATAATAACTATTTTTTAATAAGTTTAAGAGAAGGTAAAAAATAAAAGTAAGTTTATAATCTTATAATATAAAATTTAGATTATTTAGTTTATTATTAATTTTAATAAGTTTTCGTTATTAATTAGTATTATATATAATAACTATTATTACGAGTTTAAATATTATCAACGTTAATAAAAACGCTTAAAAGTACGAATAATTTATAAAATATAGACAATATTCATGGAAATTAATTAAAACTTTATTTTTTTTAAACCTTAATTTTATACCTCTATATGAGTTCTTTTCAATACAATGGTCCGTATTAATTCGGAAAATAATCATTTTAATTCGTTTAAATATTCTGGCGAAATAATCGAAATTAATAATAAAAATCATTTTATTAAAACTTTAAAATTTATTATATACATAAAAGAATATTTCTAAAAAGATTATAATTAAATCATTTTAAAATTACTCCCGGTTAATTATAATTATTCAAAACTAATTTTTAATATAAAAAAAGTTAACTTTTTACATACGGATAAAGAAATAAAAGATAAATAATTGTTGCGGCAACTTAATTTTATTTTTACAAATATAAATATCGGAAATATACCGGTGGTAAAATAATTTTATTAAAAAAAAGAAATTATTCGTTTAAGTTATTATAGCTGATAATTAATAGAATAACGTATTAGATAAGCAAGCTGCGCGGATAAACGAACTGCGCGGTTTTTTTAACTTTCTTATTATCTAACTTTAATTATTTATTTCTTAATACCACTTTTATAAAACGGCTTATAAAAAAAGCTAAAATAAACTTAGCTATTTAGGTTAAAAAAAAAACCCTAAACTTTTTTATGTAAAACTTGGTTTTATATATACGGTTACACTTTTTACTTTAAGATCCCGATATAATAACAAATTTACCCGACCCGATACCGTATTTAATTTGCGAAAATTAACGCTAACCGAAAAGAAATTTATTGTTAACCGAATTCTTAATTTAAATATGCGAGCGTTTTTTGTCCGGCTTTAGTACGTTAAAAATATGGCTAATTTATTACTAGTTTAGCGCGTTATGGAACGCGTCGGAGTTAAATGGGCGTCGAACTTTGTTAAACGGTAATAAAAATTCTAAATGCGTTTAAATCGGAAAATCGATTATTAACGGGTATTATGCGAAAATCCAGAAATATTTCGTAAGTAATTCGAATTTGTTCGGGTTATTATCGTAAAATATGGCATTACGGAAAAGGATATTTATAATTTCGACGAAATTAAATTTTTAATAGGGTTTTTTATGGTAACGGGTATAGTAATTATTAATACCGAAAAACGTAAAAAATTTAAATAAGCTTAATAAAGGAATAAAAAATAAGTTATAATTATTTAGGTTATTAATTTTTAAAGTTAGGTTATACCGTTATTTATTATTATGGCCGGGAAAAATTATTTTAAGTTTTGGTTCCGTAATAATTTATTATTAGTAACCTGTTAAAGAATTGTATTAAGTAATAATAGTTAGATAACGAACGAATTAGGTTTAAAATAAGTTTAATATTTCGATTAATATACCCGAACGCGTACGAAAGGATCGAAACGTTTTTTTATCTTTAACGGTTACGAAAGTTATTATTTGATGGAATTTGAAAAATATTGTATTAATTACGATATTATTATATTTTATATATTTGCGTATTTGTTACATAAATTTTAACCTTTTAACGTATTTTATTTTTCTTTTTTAAAACGCGTTTATTCGTTATATATCGAAAGCTTAATATAACGTTATTATATTTATATCGTTAAAAAAGATTTCTTTACCGGTTTTTATAATACGTTTAAAGTTATTATAACGTCCGATAATATTAAATCCGGATTCGCTATAGCTGGTTTTGTTTTATTCGATTTTAATATCGTTTTTTCTAAATTTGAAATTTTTTTAGTTATACTTACGCCGACCGTTTTCCTGTTAATTTCCGCCGGTTTTATTTTCCCGCCCGCGAAAACCTTTAAAAATATTAAGGAAATTAAAAAATAAGGACGTTATTTGCAAAAAAGAATTAGAAATTATTAGGGTAGCTTGCCGATAAGAATTATTAAATCGGTTAATTTTTTAATTAAAAATTAGTTAGTACTTTGGTATAAAATTACTTTTTTTAAATAAGAAACCGCTTAATTGTACGAAATTAATTATATTTTAAGTAAACGTCGGAAAATTAAAAATAAACGTTTTTAAAAAGGAGGAATATTTATTATATAAGAAAGATAAGTTTTTCTGGTCGAAAAGGAAAAGGATAGTGGAAAAATGCAGTTAATAGCGGTTGAAGGTAATTATTATAAAAAGGTTAAGACGAAAAAACGGAAATGTAGCGTTTGCGGTAAGCCCGGATATAATACGCGTATTTGTAAAGAAACTGTAAAGACGTTTAGCGAAGAAAAATCCGATTAATTTGAATTAATGCGATATGTTATTGTTGAGTTATTTGGATTAATTATTGCAAGGTACCAAAAACCGCGCAGTTCGCTTGTCCGCGTAGCTCGCTTATTTGATACGTTATATATTATTAAAAATACTAATTTTCGTATTTAGCGAACTTTATATAATTATAATCGATATAATACTTTCCCTAGAGGAGACGTAACCGTGTAATAAAACTAAACAAATTAATAAATTATTTTATCGGTTGCTAGGCTTTATTAAACCCTAACCTTCTTATAGTCGTCTCACTTTAAGGTGACTTTAAACTGCCCAGTTATGCCCCTATCGACGATCATTCTTAATTGAATTTAAGACGGTTTTTGTAATCCGGAGCAGCCGGATAAATCATTATTCGTAATCCTTTTTGTATTAAGTTAGCAGTTAAATTTTGAACCTTTTAAACCCTTTACTACATATAATTAGTTTTTTAATAACTTTTAATACAGTCGATATATTCTATTATAAAGTTATTAAACTTTTCATTATTTTGATATATATAAATTAAATCGTATCTGAAAATGAAAAGTAAAATTCGATTTTTTTAAAAAAAAAAAAAATCGGTTAGATTAATAGAAATATCGATATTTTTAGATTATTTTAAAGCTTTATAAAACTTATAAACCTTTAGAAAAAAGTTTTCCGTAAAGATTTTGTAATTACGGAATACCGATATTTTATAGTAAAAATTGCTCAGTAAATTTTAATTATTTTAATTAATAGGGATTCGAAAAGGTATAAAATCTATCGAGGTTAAAGATATAAGATTAGTAAAGGGTTATAAAGGAATTTTTTTATACGGACTTAAGGTTTACCGCGAAAACCTTAATATTTCCTAAGTTATTATTTATAAGGTATTTTATATAAGGCTTATTAAATCGAAAAGCTAGAGGGTATAAGGTTTATCAAGGTCGAAGCTTGTCGGCATTGCGTAAGTAAGCTTTTTAACTGATATTAGTCGAGAAATTACGTATTTACGGGGACTTAATAATCGGCTTTGGAATAAGGTTTTTTCGTAACTAAGGCGTATAATTTATTATTAACGTAAAAACCAATAATAATTATCGTATTCGAAGATATTAGGTAAAGTATTCATCGTATTAATTATAAATATAATTATTTCGTATTTTTAAGTTAGCCTAGATAATATAACTTAAACCTAACGCCCTTATATAATTGATATAATACAGTTATTATTATATCTTTATTATATAACAATAACTTTTTCTTAATATTTAAAAAAAACGACAACATTCGCCTTATTTTATTATATTGCTAATTACATTTTAAATTAGAATTTTTTATATTAACATTTTATTTTATATACCTTATCTTTACTTTATAAACCAAAATTCGAATTTTAGAAATTTAAAAATATTTAACGTTATTAGTATTAACTGAATATTACGTAGTTTAAATAAGATTTTCTTTAAAAATTATTTTCATTTACTTTGATAAATATTTCCTTTATTATAATATATATTATTATTATTAAATAACTAACGGGTAATGGAATATTAATCTTATATATTAATTAATGTCTGCACTGTTAGTTGATTTATACGTATTTATTATTTATATATCTTATAATAAAATAATATAAATAACTTTATTTCGTTAAGTTTAATTAATAATATAAGGCTTAATATTGTTTAAATTTTATAATAACGTACTATACAAGCTCGCAAGTTGAACAAGCTTTCGAGCCGTTTTTATCAACATCTTAATTACTTAATTTTAAGCGTTAATTTTGCAATACCTATAACATAGAACGTTTTTTAAAAGAATTTAAAATAAATTTAATTATTTAAGTTAAAAAACGAAACCTAAAATTTAACTTTAAAAAGTTATATTTTATATATAACGTCCTCGAATTTATTTTAAAAACCCGATATTACGGTCGATACGCCCGAATTAATATTATTTTTTATTTGCGAAAATTAACGCCAACCGAAAAAAAATTTATTATAGAACGAATCCTTAATTTAAATACGCGAACGTTTTTTATCCGGCGTTAACACGTTAAAGATATAGCGAATTTGCTACTTACGTAACGTACTACGGAATATGTCAAGGTTAACTGGGTATTTAATTTTATTAAACGGCAAAAAAAACTTGAAATACGTTTAAATCGAAAAATTAATTATTAAAAAGTACTATACGAAAATTCAAAGATATTTCGTAAATAATTCGAACTTATTCGGGTTATTATCGCAAAATACGATATTATAAAAGAAAATATTTACAATTTCGATAAAATTAGATTTTTAATAAGGCTTTTTATAATAACGGGCATAATAATTACCAATACCGAAAAAAGTAAAAAACTTAAATAAACCCAATAAAGGAATAAAAAATAAATTATAATTATTTAGGTTATTAATTTTTAAAATTAAGTTATACTATTATTTATTATTATAATAAGGAAAAATTACTTTAAATCTTAATTCCGTAATAACTTATTATTAATAACCGATTAAAAAATTATATTAAATAATAATAACTGGATAACAAACGAATTAAATTTAAAATAAATTTAACATTTCGATTAATATATTTAAACGCGTAAGAAAAGATTAAAACGTCTTTTTATCCTCGACGGCTACGAAAGCTATTATTCGATAAAATTCGAAAAATATTACGCCAATTACGATATTATTATATTTTGCATACTTACGTATTTTTCGCATAAGTTTTAACTTTTTAACGTATTTTGTTTTTTTCCTTTAAAACGCGTTTATTCGTTATATATCGAAAATTTAATACCACGTTATTATATTTATATTATTAAAAAAAATTTCCTTACCGGCTTTTATAATACGTTTAAAGTTATTATAACGTCCGATAATATTAAATCCGGATTCGCGAAAATTAACTTCGTTTTATTCGATTTTAATACCGATTTTTCCGAACTTAAAATTTTTTTAATTATACTTACGCCGACCGTTTCCCCGTTAACCTCCGCCGGTTTTATTTATTCCTTATTTACGAAAATTTTTAAAATTATTAAAAAAACGATAAAATAAGGATATTACTTGCAAAAAAAGATTAAAAATTACTAGGGTAACTTACCGATAAAAATCGTTAAATCGGCAAATCTTTTAACAAAAAATAACTTGTTACTTTTATACGAAATTATTCTTTTTCGAAAAGAAGTTATGTAATTACGCGAAATAAATTATATCTTAAGCAAACGTTAAAGAACTAAAAATAAACATCTTTAAAAAGAAGGGATATTTATTATATAAAAGGGATAAGTTTTCCTGGCCGAAAAAAAAGGGGGTAGTGAAAAAATGCAATTAATATCCGCTAAAAATAATCGTCGTAAAAGGGTTAAAACGAAAGAACGGAAATATGGCGTTTACGGTAAGCCCGGATATAATACGCGTATTTATAAAAAAGCTGTAAAGACGTTTAGCGAAAAAAAATCCGATTAATTTTAATTAATTTAATATGTTGTAGTTAATTAATTCGAATTTATTGTTAAAAGGTGCTAAAAAACGGCTTGCGAGCTTGTTTAACTTACGAGCTTATATAGTACGTTAATACAATTTTAAAATTAATTACTATTATTTTTATAATTGTACTGTTATAATCGAATTTATAAATAATTACGCAAAATAAATAAATATAATATTAAATTAAATTTAATAATTTATTATATTAAAGTACTTACTATTAACACGTAATATTTAAAACTAGTTTTAAAGTTCCGTTATTAACTGGTTAATAATTTTCGCCGGGATAATAATTATATATCTTACTTTATTTATTCGCTATATAAGGTATTTATAAATTAATATAAATATTTTTAATATTATAAGATAAATTTTAATACAAAATCCCTATGCTGTTACGGTATTATAATAATAGTTTTCCTGTTTTTTATAAATTACGATAAATTACTACAAAAAATGAAAAACTATGAAGGGTTTAAAGGTATTAAAAGTTCATAATAAATAAAAGGAATAAAAGAAAGATCGTAAAAATCAATATAAGTAAAGAATTAGTGATTAAAAAACAGAATAACCTTGTATATAAACATCTTAAATATATTAAACGAAATAATTTTTCCAAAAAATATCCCGATGTTCCAATTATTTATATATTAAATGTTCTATTGATACTTTTTAATATAAATCAAACTATACACCTTTATCTACCTTAAAGTTATAACACTTCTTTTCAATATTATAAAATTAGTAAAATGATTAATAAATTAATAAAAGATTAATTTGAACTATTTAAACAACATATATTTATTAAGGATTACGGATAAACTAATTAATATTTACTCCCTTACGAATAATGTTAGGTTTAACTATATCGAAAATATACGGACCTTTTTATATTACCGGTCCCCCCGATTATATACCTGTATAAAAAATAATAATTAATCGAAATGTATTAATCTTATATAATTAATTAATGAAGGTTATATTATAGTCTTTTTAATAAACAAATATATCGTAATTAATTATAATATTATGAAAAGCTTTTTATTTAAACGAAGAATAAGCCGTGGTATTTAATAGTATCCCTTATAATATTAATCAAATAAATAAGTTAAAAGTTAAAAGTAAAACTAATAGTATTAATATTAAAAATGATAACGTTATAATGTTTAATAATTCGCCTTAGTTTTTTTTATTGAAGTAATAAAAAAAACAATAAAAGTTAAATTTTTAAAACTTTATTTTAAGTTTTTAAACGTAAAAGGATGCGTAATAACTTAAATTAATAATCTTATATTTTATTTAATTATTAATTTAGATTATATAAAAGGTAAGAATAATATAATAAAAAAGCGTTATTCTTTACCACTTATATATATAGATACTGGAAATAATAAGTCGTTATAATAATATTTTCGAAAATATTGCGAGTATTATATTATATAGTAATTCTTTGCAGTTCGGCCCTGTTATAATTTAGCCCATATTATATCCGGTGAACTTTACAACGCCAAAGAAGTATGAAATACCAAACGTAATATTCAAATTTAATAATTATAATAATTACCATTTCGGTTATTAATAATAATTAAAATTCGAAAAAGTTGTTATTATTAATTAAGAAATAAAATAACCAATTTCAAATATAAGGTTAACCAGTATTTATTATAATTTAAAGAAAAAGGAAATTAAATTAAATAAGACATTAATATAGTATTTTTTAAAATTTAATAAAACATTTATTAAATTTTAAATTATATTAGTTTTCTTAAAAAGTACACATATTATATTCCTATTTTTTCTCTATTATAATCTTAAATATAAATATAATAAAAAACGCTGATTTAATATTTAAATAATATTTAAGATTATGAATAATTTCGTGAAAAAAGTTCCGGTGTTACGTATTTTTATGGAAAATATATTATTTATACTTGAAAAACATGGATTAAAAATTAGAAATAATAGTAATATAGGAAAGTAAGCTATAATAGCGAGTTTTTAAAATAAATATAAAGATAGTATAAAGAAAATAAGATGTTAATAACTAAGGTTTTAATTCTATATTATAATTTAAATAATTTAATTAATATTATAAGGAAACGTGTTGCAATTCGGGATATCGCTGTTGTTCTGATTGATCTAGGTTATTCCCCTGTATGTAGGAAGATGTGGGAGTAGCTAGAACTGGGCTATATGTATGCATATAGTAGGTCCGTCGCGCCTAACCCTCCGTTGCCCTAGGGACCCCCCACACCCAATTCCTTTAGCTACTACATATATCCTGACAAATATATTATATATTGTTATTAATTAATACTTTTAAGTAGTTGCGTCTAGTATATCTAGGCGGTAGTTGCTATTTAAAATAGCTTTTATCTAGGAATTATCGGTTATATAACTAAACGTATATATAAAACGATTGTTTTAAATTTTCTTAGTTTTTTTTAAAAAGAATTAGACGTTATATATTTAATCTTTTAAGTTGAATTATTATAATCGTTATAATAATAAGATTTTCGGGTTAATTAATAACAGTAATACGTAAAATAAAATAATCTATTTAATAAAACTTTTATTTTTATACAGAAGAAAAATATATAAATAACTATTTTTTCCCCTTAATTAACAGAATTTATAAACCGAAAAGTTTTATAATAAAAAGGAAAAATAAACGCTCGTAATAAGCGTAAGTGTAAAAAAAATTTATTAGTTTAATAATAATAATTAAGAAACTAACATAAGATATCTTTGTCGATATAATAGTTTCAATTAAAATTAAAATATTAAAAATTAAATAACAATAATAATAATATAATAATATAAATAAATAATATCGGAAATCGACTATTAAATATAGCTTTATTTAAAAATATATTTTATTACGAAATTTTTATTTAAAAGTAATATAAAATTTACGAAATATAGGTATTTATAATCTCCTTAAAAGAGACATAACCGTAAAACAAAATTAAACAAATAGATAAATTGTAATATCGGTTACTAAGCTTTACCAAGCCCTAACTTTCTTACAGGCGTCTTACTCTGAGGTAACTTTAAACTACCTTATCATACCCTTATCGACGACTATTCTTAACCGAATTCTGGACGGTTTTTGCAATCCGGAACAACCGGATAAACCATCGTTCGTAATCCTCCTTATATCGAACCAAAAGTTAAACTTCGAAATTCTTAAGCCCTTTACCGCCCATATTTAATTTTCCCAGTAATTCCTTTATACGGTCGATATTTTCCACTATAAAGTCGTCCAACTTTTAATTATTTTTATTTATATAAATCAAATCGTATTTAAAGATTAAAAATAAAATTCGATTTTTTTGGGAAAAATCGGTTAAATCGACGGAGGTATTAATATTTTTAACTTGTCCCAAAGCTTTATTAAATTTAAGAACCTTAAAAAAAACGTTTTCCGTAAAAATTTTATAATTACGGAATATCGGTATTTTGTAATAAGAATTACCCGGTATATTTCAGCTGTTTTAATTAATAAAAATTCGAAAAATCGTAAAATCGATCGAAGTTAAAAGTAGTTAATCTAAAGTTCCTAACCCTTTTTCCTAGCTAATATCTAATATTTTTAATCGTAAAACTGGCAAAGGGTTATAAAGTAGCTATTTTATACGGACTTAAGGTTTACCGCGAAAAGCTTAATATTTTCTAAGTTATTATCTGCATTCTAGGAGATTCCCCTTACCGAATTAGCTAAAGGGCATAAGGTTTATTAGGGTTAAAGCTTATTAGCATTACGCGAGTAAACCTCCTAACCGATATTAATCGAAAAATTACGTATTTACGGGAACCCAATAATCGGCTTCGGAATAAGGCTTTTCGTAACCGAAACATATAATTTATTATTACCGTAAAAACTATTAATAGTTACCGTATTCGAAAATATTAGGTAAAATATTTATCGTATTAATTATTGATATAATTACTTCGTATCTTTAGCTCAGCCTGGATAATACGGCTTAAACCTAACAACCTTGCATAAGTATTTATAAAAACCTTTTACGAAATATTTAAAGGGCGGGAAATTTATGAAAAACTTTTATCACCGTTAAAAACAATAAAGAAAATAGTTTTTTAAGAGAAGGCGAAATAATGTTAAATAAATAGATTATTACGAAGTTTAATTTCCCGAAAATGAAAAGAAACGAGGAAAAAAAGCAGTTACGTAAAGGACAAAAAAGGTAATACGTAAGGATTCCGAGAATTTAAATGATTTATTTTATTTTATCTGGAGGTTCCCGAAACCGAAAAAGCCGTTATAATAGTATTTTTAGTATTTTTAATAACCTTGTAGGTTTTAATAAGTTAAGCGTTTATTTAAAAATTAGAAAATTTCATTTTTAAAAGGTTAGTAACGAAGATATAAAATTAGGTTAAAAACGTTTTAATTTTTCGCTAAATAAGAAAAATTAGTTTATAAAATAAGTTCATTAAAACCTTGAAATGAATCTTTTAATTTTTATCATTAAAAAATAATTAAAAGCCCAAAGTATAATAAAAATAATTTAATTAATTATATTTTATGGAAATTATTCTTAGGATATATAAAAGGGCGTTTTAAAAGTAGATTATAAATATTAAAAAAAGAACGAAAATAATCAGATTTCTAACAAAATTTACGTAATTATAGGTAAAGTTAAATAAAGTTTTTTTTAGAAAAATTTAAGTAAATTATATACGATTAAAAAAACCCCGTATAGTTTATTACGAAGCTTTTGAAGCTATTATAAAAGAATAAGAGCTAAAATATAAAGTTCGAATTAAAGGAACAAATTATTATATTTTCTTCTATTATATTAAATGATATTAATAATTAATATAAAACGGTTTATATAATACTTAAATCCCCTAATTATTATTTCTGGTAGTTAATCTACGATTTTAACAACCAATTTTATATCAGGATTAATAAAAAGAAAAACGGGAAATTTTATCCCATTTAAAAAATAAAGGAAAAGGATATAATTATAATAATTTCCAGGATAATATACGCGTAAAAAAAGGTTATTTTATTTGAATTATACTAAATACAAGTATTATATAGCGGATTGGCCTAAGCCGTAAAAAGAACGAAATAATAAAGAAAAAAAGGAAAACGTAATTAACTTTAAAGTAATAATAAGTATAATAATTAACATATTAATTTTCATAAAATTAATAACGGTATTAAAAATAAAAAATAATTCATCATTAACGGCTTAAAGGAGGTATAACGATTAAATAAAGTGATTTTTAACGTTTACGGTTTAAAATAACTAAAAAGGAAATATAAAATATTTTAATTATTAAACGTTTTAAATTATAAGTAGGTAAAAGTTTTAAAAAGCATTATAAAAACGATATATTTTTATATATTTATTTTCCTTACGGAAATAATTTAAATAAGTTACTTTTAATGTTAAAAATAAACGTTAATAATATATATAATATTAAGAATTTTAAACGAAATATTATACTAAATACTAAATCTAAGGGAATTTACATTATAAAACGTAAAAAAAGTATAAATTATTAATAATAATATCGTTAACTGATTTTTAAAGATATTTATTTTAAAACTTAAATTATAATTAAATATATATTTGATTTTAAGAATCTTTAATTAAAAATATTTTCCGGGGAGATATTTTATAAACGGGAAAGTTATTTAAATCGTAACGTTGTAATAAGTTTTGATAATATTTTATAATTAACGATTAACGTTTTCCGGATAAGATTCTTTTATAATTTTATGAAAAGCCGGAATTTATTATTAAGATTCGGAATTTAGTAAACGATAAAAATTGTTAATAAGGATAGGCATTAAAGAAAATATCCGGTAAGAAAAATATCGGTACCATAACGGATAATTTTAAGCGCGAATTTTCGAACATTTTTATATATAAAAAAGATTTAAAAATAAATAAAATTACAAATTATTCTGTTAGTAATACCGTTTTTAATAATGTAAAGTTAAACCATTAATATAAATTATTAAAGAATTTATCGGAATAAATTTAAGCCTTAATAATATAAACAATATTATTATACGGTATATAATCAAAGGAAAATATAGCAAATATTATTTATCAACTCTTACAAATTAGGGAAATATATGAGAAAAATTTGTTTAATATACTATAAAGCTAATTACACTTGTTAATATCGAAAATAAAAATAAAATTTAATCAAATTAATATACGTATAAAATACGAACTATAAAATATTTAAAATTATTATTACCGGACGAAAAAGGTAAACGAGAAGAAATACAGATTTTATATCTTAATAACCGTAAAAAGATATGTATAGAAATAATTAAAAATTTCAAGGTGTTGGAAAATACTAAATTAATATTAAAACGGAATTATACAACAAAAAATAGCATTTTTACAAAACTGGATATATATAATTTTTAGCTAAAGAAATTTTTTAGATGTGTTCAAAAGTTCGTAATATAAATAATAACGTATATTATTAATAAAATAAATTAGTTTACTGTAAAAAATCTGGTACGAATCGAATATCTTAAAAACATATTTAAGTCGAATAAATTATATAAACTTAATAACGGTGATTTCCGAATTTTCGGTAATAGGTATATAATTTTATTTAAATAGAATTAATTATCCAGAAAAAAACAGATTGTTAAGTTATTAAAGGATATATAATTATAGAGTATAATTATTAAAATGTAGTAATTTATTTATAATATTATAGGTTATTATTTACGAAAATTTAAAAAATAGATAAAAAGATTTAACTTTAAAAATACTATTCGATTATAGTTTTAATCCCAATAAGAATATATAAAAAAGCTTTATAATGTGGTATAAAATAAAAAATAAAAATATGAACGATATTTTAAAAAATAACACAAATGAATAAATTAAATTAATTAAAGGTAAAAGAAAATACTTAAAAAGGAAAATTTCTAAGTTATATAGTTTAAAAGCCGTATATTAGGCGTTAGGGTTAATTTAACGGTTAAAATTAATTTTAATTTGCAACG
The DNA here is from genome assembly GCA_004155055.1 of Monosporascus sp. CRB-8-3. Classification (NCBI taxonomy): domain Eukaryota; kingdom Fungi; phylum Ascomycota; class Sordariomycetes; order Xylariales; genus Monosporascus; species Monosporascus sp. CRB-8-3. Next base: position 14,877 of record QJNZ01000308.1, on the reverse strand, counting down.
TTAAGAACGAAAATAATTTATCTATTTTCACTTTTAAGTTATTAACGTTAAGTAATAGTAATAACCGTTTTAATAATTCTAAAAATAGTAATTCAATTATTCGAAACGTTTATAAATATATAAGGTTATTAAGTTTAAACTATATTATTTAAACTAAGTTAAAAATACGAAATAATTATAGTAATAATTAATAAAATAAATACTTTACTTAATACGTTCGAATACGATTATTATTAATTATTTTTACTATTATAATAAATTATATATCTCGGTTTTAAAAAGTTTTATTTCGAAATTAATTATTACGCTCTTATTAATACGTAATTCTCCATTAATATTGGCTTAAAAAGCTTATTTGCGCAATGCCGACAAGTTTCGACCTTAATAAACCTTATATCTTAATGTAATAAAGGGAATCTCCTAGAAGATAAAAAATAACTTAAGAAATATTAAGCTTTTCGCGGTAAAACTTAAGTTCGTATAAACTAGCTGCTTTATAATCTTTTGCTAGTTTTACGAGAGTTACTTTTTTAATTTCGATCGATTTTAAGATTTTTCGAACTTTTATTAAATAAATAATTAAAATATAGCCGTTAAATCCGTATACAAAATCTTGATATTCCGTATTTCCGAATTTTTAACGGAAATAATTTCGATTTTATCTCCCGATTTAAATAAAATCATTATCCGAATTAAATTTATGTATATCTTTATCGGTATTACTAGTTTTTTCGAAAAAACCGTGTTTTATTTTTAATTTACGGCTGCGATTTAATTAAATACGATAAAATTAATCAATTTTTACTCAAATTTATATTAAAAAATATCCGGCTTCTAAAGAGATTATTAATAAATTTAAAAAGTAATTATAAGAATTTTAAAAACCTTCAAGTTTCACTTTTAAATTAATATAAGAACATTTATAAATAATAATTTATACCGTTATTCAGGACTATAAAAACAGGTTAGAATTCCGTTAAAATAGTTGTTAAGAAAGGCTTATATAATTAAGCAATTTACGAAAAGGTTTAGTTTTATTAAAGCCTCGTAACCGAGATAATAAAATTTATTAATTTATTCGATTTAAATATATAGTTACGTCATTTTTAAAGGGAACGTTTATAAATATAAACAAATGATTAATATGTTAGATATTAATAGTTAAGACTTATCCATTATTTTAAATAACGGTGTATTTTTAAAAGAAATTATAAAAAGATTAAAGTTAAACATATTATACGTTTATTTTTATAAAGATTAGGAAAAACTTATTAAAAGAAAATTTTAAATTTACGTTTTTTTATAAATTTATATAAAGATATGTTATAAATATTAAATAAATATAAATTATATAGTTACGTAAAAGAATTAATATAACGAAAAGAAATAAATTATAACAAAACCGTAGTAAATATAGTAAAGATAATATATTAAAACTTTATAATAGCCTTAATTATTTTTTTAAAGTAATATATATTTTAAATATATTTTATTACTATATATTTAAACGGTAAGATAAAGGAAAATATTTATATAAGGTTAATAAGTATAAGTTATATTATCCAGGTTAAATTAATAATACAAAGCAATTATATTAATAAATAATATTATAAATACTTTATTTAATATTTTCGAATACGGTAATTATTAATAGTTTTTACGGTAACGATAAATTATACCTCGGTTACGAAAAGCCTTATCCTAAAGCCGATTATTACTTAATACCGACAAATTTCGATTTTAATAAACCTTATGCCCTTTAGCTAGTTTAACAAGGAGATTTTTAATAACTTAGAATATATTAAACTTTTCGTAGTAAACCTTAAGTCCGTATAAGATAGCTTCATAACTTTTCGCTAGTTTTACGATAGCTATTTGTTTTTAACCTTAATTAATTTCAAGGCACCTTTTTATAAGTTTATTGTTTATGACAATTAAAATATGCCGGCTAAGTTTAAATATAAAATCCTAATATTCCGTATTTCCGGAATTTCGATAAAAATAATCTGTCGCATAAAATATATCGATATTTTTGTTAATATTAACAACTTTTCCGAAAAAAATCGGGTTTTATTTTTAATTTTCGGATACGATTTAATTTAAAATGGCGGAAATACTTAATTTTATGTAAATTTATATCAAAAAAATACTGTTTATAAAGAAATTACTAGTAACACTAGAAAATAACGATAACGGGCTTAAAAATATCGAAGTTTAATTTTTAAATCGATATAAGGAAAATTGCGAACCATCATTTATCCGGGTATTTCGAATTGCGAAAACTATTTAGAATTCCGTTAAAAATGATTGTCGATAAGGGTATAATTAGGCAATTTATAAAAAAATTAAGGTTTAATAAAACTTAGTAACCGATAGTATAATTTATTTATTTATTTCATTTAGTTCTACGGTTACGTCTTTTTTAAGAAAAAGGGAAAATATTTATAGAAAATAATTTCCGTTATTTAAAGAATATATAGCTTTCTTTAAAAACATTATTAAGCTGATAACTCAATTTTACGGCTTAAAATATACCGGAATTATTTAAAAAAAGAATTCTAAAAAAGATATCACAAAATAAAGTTATTATTTATTAATTATTAATTTCGGATAACGTAATATATGAAAACCTTAAAATAAAAACGGTATCGTTTTATAAGTAAATAACTTTTTACTTTACGGTTTTAATAAATAATGTTTCAAACATAGCGGTAAAAGAATTATTAAAAATATTTTAGTTAAAAATTTAAGCATTACGGATTAATATTTAAAGATATATATTCTCCATTTTTTATAAATAAAAGATATTAAATTACATTAATAATAATGGAAAAGAATTAGTAAATTGATTAACTTAAATAAAATAAAAAAAGAATTTATATTATTTATTAAAAACTTTTTAAAGTACAGTATAATATATAATATTTATAACGTTAACTTAAGGTTTAAAAGCTTAGTAATTACAAATCTAAGTATCTCTTTTAATTATAACAGGCTTAGGCACTCTATTACGATTAATCGCAAAAAATACCTAGTTCGAATCCAGCTTAAGCCGCCGTTCCTCTAAGTAACGCCAGTTTAAAAAAGCTAAACCAATTAGAGCTTCAGCTCCGCTACCCTGTCGGCGATTAATTAAAATAGTTAAGGGCTTTAAGAACTGATTAAACAAATCCTATACGTATTACTTATTTATTACCGTATTTTTACGACTTATATTATGTTTTTCCGGACTTTACTAAGAAAGGACGGTTTTTAAAAGGTGCTTCCCGGCTGCATTTATATAAAAATAATTATATTTATATTTAATAAATAAATTAGTTAACGTACTATATAAGCTCGTCGCGTATACAAGCTCGTCGCGCGGTTTACACGTAACCTTCTCTCTAATAATTCAAATTCGTATAAAACAACTATTTCTTAACTAATTTAAAATCGGATTTCGAAATAATATTATTTTTTATATTCGATTTATTATATCCTTTTAAAACCCGATTTAAATACGTTAAGATTTAGTTATGTTATAAATATAATAAAATTTATTATATTTTAAAAATAGCTTGATAAATAAATAAAACCTTGAAATCTTCTTAAAATTAAAGATAATTTATAATCCTTTTCGAAATTACGTAATATATACGTAAAAAATTCGGTAAAATTTCGGAGTTAATATTCCGAGTAATATAAGGAGGTTTATATTTTAACCCTTTTATTAGACTTACCTTTTTATATTACTAAATGGAAATTATTATAAAATTAAAAAAAAATTATTTAACATTTTATATATACTTATAAATTTAAATCTACTTTTTCGAAAGTTTTTGTTATCTATTAGCCAAGTTATTACCAAATTAAATTTAATATTTATAAAAGATTTAATAAATTTATATTCTTATTAAAACCGGTTAAATCTAGATGCAACTTAATTATATTTTAAAACCTTATGTTATAAACCTATATTCAAATTTTTATTTAATTTATAAGGTTTTCGTAAAGTTATAGGCACTTAAAGTATTATGAAAAAGGTTACGTGCAAACCGCGCGACAAGCTTGTATACGTAACGAGCTTGTATAGTACGTTATATATTATATATATTATATATATATACATATAACTACATATTCTAAGTAGCATTTTATTTTATTTAACGTTATCTTAAGTAAAATTTACAAGTAACCCTTTATTTAAATATTAGAAATAAAATAAAAAATTATCGAAATATTTAAACGATATATTAAATATATCTTTTCGGTACAGGAAATTATAAAAGAATTATTCATATTATAAACATCATAATTTAAAGTTGTTCGGAATCATAAATTTAATTTTTATAAATAATTATAAGTTAACAAAGATTATAATAAATTATATATTCTTTATAATTAAAACCTTTATTTATGAAATATATTACGGAAATAAAATATAAAAGATATCTCTTAATATAGTATCTAGTTATATATATATATATAGTTAATTTATTTACTATGTTTATATAATTAGTTTTATATAAATATAACCGGGAAGAACCCTTTAAAAACTGTCCCTTCTTAATAAAGGCCGGAAAGACGTAATGCGGGTCGTAGGTATACGGTAATTAACAAGTGGTTACGTAGACGATTTAGTTAATTGATTTCTAAAGCCCTTATTCGCGGCTAGTTTTAAAGAGCCCTAAGCTACTTTAATCATAGCCGAACGGAAATAGAATATATAAGAGCAGATAGAATAAATATAAAAATAATTAAAATTAAAAACAGTATAATAAAATTAACCATTATATTTAAAAGTTATATTTCTATTTTAAAAAATAATATAGTTATATTGAAATAGATAAAAAATATAATACGAAGAAAACGTTATGTTAAAATTAAATATTATTACGTATATTAAAAATCCGACAAGAAAATATTAGTTTTTAATACGTAGAAAATAACGATAATTCTGTTAACGAATTTATATACTTATTTAGTAAATAAATTTCGTACCGTTTACAATTAATTTAGAATTTAAGAAGATATAAGACAAATTAGAAAATATTTACGACTTAACAAAAGTAACTAGTAAAAAAATAGTTTTGCTGGATTTTCTTTATATAAGAGAAGGGGCATTTCTTTATTAAAAACCTGTTTTTCGCTATAAAGCAACGATAACCGCCGTATTTTCCTTACGATTACCTAAAGGTATTTATTTATTTGTTAATTTTAATATTTATTTTTTCGTAAAATTATTTTTGTATATATACGTATAATCATTAAGCTTTATTTTTACTTAAAATAGTTAATATTCTATATATACTTTATAGTTAAAAATAAATCTAATTTTTAACGTTATAAGATTTTTAATATTATAAATTAGAGTATATAAAAATTTTTTTTATTAACGCCTAACCGGGTCTAAAATATTTCGAAAAAAGTACACCCCGTATTCCGGTACGGTTATAAAAAAAACAGTAATACGAAAAGGCCGGTTTTTTAGTATATCGGTTAATTATATAGCTCTATTTTTAATAAGAATAATAAAAATACAGGTTTAAATTTTATATAAACTGGAAGTTTCGATAATTTTTAACAAATTTACTTAAAGTTTTAAATTTAATTCTAATTATTACGTAAATAAGGCTATTTATTTTAAAAAGACGTAGCGGTAATTAGTACTTTTAAGTGCCCGCGGCCGGTATATTTAAGCCGTAGCTATTATTTAGGACAATCTTTATCTAAGAACCATTTTTTATACAGCTAAACGTATATATAAAAGCGATTGTCCTCAGACTTTTTTAATCTTTCCTAGAACATCTATGCGCTATTCGCCAGAGTTCTGCATTTAATCACTGTAACTACTAACATATATATAATAAATTTCGAATTTTTAAAAAGAATATAAGGGTTAAAATTTAAGAAAATAAATTATTATATTATACTACTTTAATTAAAGAGCTTATTTATAATTTAATATTTTTATATATTAAATTTATTTATTTATTTTAACTGAATTATAAGCGATTTTTATCATTTGAAAATATTATATAACTTATTATATTTAAATATGTCGGCAATTGGTGCTTTTAGGAGCCCGCGGCTGGTGCGTCTAGGCTGCGGATGCTGCCTAGGATAGCCTTTGTCCAGGAACCATTTTTTATATAGCTAAACGTATATGTAAAAACAATTGCCCCCAGATTTTTTTAGTTTTTCCTAGAATAACTAATACGCATTTTGCTAAAATTCCTATATTTAATTATTATAATTGTTAATATAGTAATATCTTCTGGTTAATTAGCTACCGTAATACGTTAAACGGAATGGTTATTTATAAGCTAAGTTAATAAAAAAGGTACGAGACTTAAAAAGGAGTTACTTAGTTAACTTAAAAGAGAGTAAGCGGTTAACGATGGCAAACGAGCAGCAAAAACATATTCCAAAGCAGCTTTTTGCAATCGAGTAAAATAACTTACCTGATAAGGGCTTTGTCCTTATACGGGACAAGAAGCATATAAATAGCAACTTATTTCCTTTTTTTTTTCGATTAAAAAAATCCTTAAAACGAAAAATTTTACAGTAAAGGGAAAAAATAAAAGCTTACGATAAACGTAATAGCAGGAAAAAAACCTGCTTTCGAAACTTTTACAGAAAAAGCCTTATTACCTTAATAACGATAACTAAAAAACCGATATAAAACCCCTATATAAAAATAATAACCTTAAGCAGAATTAAATAAGTTTTATACGTCCTTAAGTACCAACTTAAATGGGATTAAGGAGGACGTTAAAATACGAAAATATAAATACAAGTCGGTTAAGGATAAAATTAAAAATTTAAAGCTTTAATAAAAAAAACGATATAATAAAGCAAATAAACAATATCGTAAAGCAATTATTAGATATACCCCAGTTCAGGGGCGTACCTTAATAAGGACCGCCTTAACCAAAGGCGATACGAAACTTACGAAATATAAATATTTATAAAAACGCTTTACGAAACGTTTAAAAAGCAAAAAGTTTGTAAAAAGCCTTTATCGCTGTCGAAAACGACGTAAAAAAAATTAACCCCTTAAAAAAAGGCGAAACGCAGCTAAGAAGGTAATTTACTAAAAAACCTAATCTTACGAAAAGGGAAAAAAGCGAAAAAAAAAAAAGAAGTTACGTAAAGAAGAAAATGTAATACGCAGGGACCCCGGCGATTCGGATAAATTATTTTCAAACTTGTTTAGAAATTCCAGAAAACGAAAAAGCCGTCGTAATAATTCCCTTAACATCCCCAATAACTCCTTAAGCTCTAGTAACTTAAATAACCTTATCAAATCAGGCGTTCGCTTAAAAAAAAGAAAAAAACTTTAAAAAATTTAATAACAAAGATGCAAAACTACGTTAAAAATGCTTTGATTTTTTACTGGATAAGGAAAATTATTTAACAGGCTAAGCTAATTAAAAACTTTAAAATAACGCCCTAACTTTTGCCCTTGAAAAGATTAACTATAAAAACGAAATAAAGCTGAAACAACTTAATCAATTACGCCTTACAAAAACCATTACCAAAATTTACAAAAAGGCGTTTTTAAAGTTAATTACAAATATCAAAAAAAAAACGAAAATATTAAGAACCCTTAAAAAAACCTACGTAATAACAAATAAAGCTAGACAGAAATCCCTTTAAAAAAAACTTAGTAAAATTATATACGATAAAGAAAACCCCATATAGTTTACCATAAAATTTCAAAAGCTATTATAAGAAGTTAAAAGCTATAGCATAAAGCTAGGATTAAAAGAATAGATTACTATGTTCCTTACCGCTATAAAAAACCGCGTTAGCAGTTAGTACAAAACGATTTAATTAATACTTAGACAAACCAGTTACTTCTTCCAGCAATTAATCGATAACTTTAATAACGAATTCCATAACCGCGCTAACAAAAAAAAAACAGGAAATCCTATAATACCTAAAAAAGTAAAGGAAAAGGAAACAATAACAATAACAACAACTTCCGAAATAACAGGTCCGTATAAAACAAAAACGGAAAACCACTTTGCTTCAACTATAGTAAATACAGGCACCTAATAAAAAATTACCCTAAGCCGCAGAAAAAGAAAAACGGTAAAGGAAAAAAAAAACGTAATTAACGTTGGGGCAACAATAAACAGAACAACCAAAACAACAACTTTCGTAACGCCCATAACGGCAACAGAAACGAAAAGCAATTTATTCCTAACGGCCTAAAAAATCTATACCGATTAAACGGAAAAACCTTTAACGCCCGCGTTAAAAAATAACAGCTTAAAAACCTTATGCAATAATACGATAAAATAATTTAGGAAAAAGCTTAAGAAGCTTTAATAACTAAATACCCTAAAACCCGGGAAACTTCAGTAACTAAACGCCCTAAAACTTAAGCGACTAATCGCCCTAAGTTACAGGAAGGCAAACGCCCTAAAGGAACAGTTATAAGAAACGTTATATTTTTACATATTCATTCCTCCTACGGAAACGACCTAAACAAACTGCTTTAGAACTTAAAAGCGAACGTTAATATTACGAATAACATCAATAACTTTAAAAAAAACATTATAATAAACATAAAGTCCAAAAAAATCCAAATCATAACGGGTAAAGGACCCGTAATTACCACTTCTATTAGTATCGTTAAATAGCCCTTAAAAGGGCCCAATAAAAAAACGAAATTATAATCAGGTATATATAATATATTAACAACTTTCCTTTAAAAATATTCTCCGGGAAAATATTTTACAAAAAAAAAGGTTACCTAAATCGTAACGCCTTAATAAACCTTAATAGGACTTAATTATTAATAATTAACGTTTTTCGGAAAAGATTTTTCCTATAGCTTTACGGGAAACCGGAACCTATTATTAAGGCCCTAAACCTAGTAAACGATAAAAACTATTAATAAGGATTTATGTTAAAAAAAATATGCGGTAAGGAAAATGGCGATAATTTAGTAAATAACTTAAAACGCGTACTTTCGAATGCTTTTAAAAATGGGAAAATCTTAATAACGGACGAAATTATAAAAAAAAATCATTTTTTAACATTACCGCCTTTACCACCTTAATACCGAACGATTAATATAAACTATTAAAAAGTGTACGGGAATAAATTTAAACCTTAATAATATAAAAAACATCCTTTATACGGCATATAACAAAAGGAAAATACGGAAAATATTATTTATAAACTTTTAAAAATAAAGGAAATATATAAAAAAAATTATTTAATATAACGTAAAATTAATTAAGCTTATTAATATCGAAATTAAAAATTATTTTAATTTTTTTATAAATAACTTATTATATTATAAAAAATACCTTTCGTTTAAAAGCAAAAACGAAATTTAATAAAACCTATACGTTTATATTATGCAAATTACAAAACTTTTAAAAACGTTATTACCGGACGAAAAAGGCAAATTTAAAAAAATATAAATCCTACGCCTTAACGGTAACAGGAAATTCGGTATAATAATAATTAAAAACTTTTACGTTATAAAAAGTATCGAACTAATAATTTCTAACATATATAATCAATATTAAAACGGAATTACAAAACGAAAAATATAATTTTTACAAAATAAGATACGTACAATTTTTACGCAAATAAAAATCCTTATATACTTCTAGGATTTCGTAATAAAAACAATAATATATATTATTAACAAAATAAACCAGTTTACGGTAAAAATATAATATTAATGGAATACTTTAAGGACGTATTCGAACCGAATAAATTATATAAACCTAATAACGGTTATTTCCGAATCCTCGGTAATAAATATATAATCCTAATTAATCAAAATTATCGGACTAAATCAAAAAAGCTAATAACCCGTAAAGTAAAAAAAATACTACTAAATTATTAAAAGACATATAATTACAAAATATAACTGCTAAAAAGCGGTAAGTTACTTATAATATTATACGTTACTATTTACGAAAACCTAAAAAAACCAGGCAAACCCCTTAACCCTAAGGATATTATCCGATTATTTCTATAACCCGTATAAAAACGTCTAAAATATCGTTAAAAACAAGGCGTAAAAATAAAAAACAAGGACAATAACGTCATTTCAAAAAACAACACGGATTAAGAAACCAAGTAAGTTAAACGCAAAAAAAAACGCCCGAAAAAAATTATCCCTAAACTATACATATTAAAAGCCTTAAATAAAGCCCTAAAATTAATTTAAAAGCTAAAGCTAAAGTTAACCTTAACCCAAAAGGGCAAAAACGAAGATAACTTACATATTTTCCATTTTAACCTATTAACGTCGAATAACGATAAAAACCGACTTAATAACTTTAAAAACGTTAATCAGGTTATCCGGAACGCTTACGAATACGAACAGATAATTAACATATTAAATATTAACACCTATAAACTGTTTACTACCATAAATAACGGCCCAACCCTAAAAAAAACTATAAAAAACCCAGAACGAAAGATATAATTTAAAGCTATTTTTACAAAAATCAAGGAAAACCTTTTACGCGAAACCTTCAAATTTACGTTTTTTAACAAAGTAACTTAAAGGTACTTTATTAATGCTAAATAGGTATTAAAAAAAAATATACGTCCACAAAAAAGCTAAATAAATACAAGGTACGTATTTGCGCAAAAGGATTTACATAACGAAAAGGAATTAATTATAACGAAACCGTAACAAATACCGCAAAAATAATGCATTAAAGGGTTTTAATCACGTTAGCCGCTTTTTTAAAGTGGTATATATTCCAGATAAATTTTATTACTACGTACCTAAACGGCAAATTAAAGGAAAATATCTATATAAAACAATTTCCGATATTAAAGGAATATTTTAATACGTATTTAAAGGACAAAAAGATATATAGGTTCTCTCTTAAAAAGGTTATTAAATTAATAAACCTACTATATGATTTAAAGCAAGCCGGAACTGCTTAGTAAGAGAAAGTAAGAAAAATATTTACGAAATAAGGTTTCCGTTTGTTAACTTCGGATAACGCGATATATTATAATCTTAAAACAAGAAACGTTATCGCTTTATACGTAAATAACTTTTTACTTTTCGGCCCTAATAAATAACGTCTTAAAAATATTGCCAAAAGGATTATTAAAGATATCTTAATTAGGAACTTAAGTAATACGGATTAGTACTTAGGTATACGAATTATCCGTTTCTTACTAACGGGAAATATTAAACTAAACTAATAGTAATATATTAAAAAGTTATTAAAATTAATTGGCTTAAACGAAAAAAAAAACTTATATTATTTATTAAGAATTATTTAAAATACGCTGTAAAATATAACGGCGTAACTAGTAAAAAAGAAACGTTTAAATATATAAGCCTAATAAGGAAATTTAATTTTTTAAATTATATTAACAAACCGGATATAACGTTTGTAACGTTAATTTAAGCAAGGTTTATAAGTAATTTATTACCTAAATATTAGGAATATATTAAAAAATTGCCGAAATATTTAAACGGTATATTAAATATATCTTTTCGGTACCGGAAATTACGAAAAAATTATTTATATTATAAATATAATAACTTAAAGTTATTCGAAATAATAGATATAAGTTTTGTAAATAATTATAAATTAACAAAATTTACGATAAACTGTATATTTTTTATAGTTAGAACGTTTATTTTATAGATTTCGAAATTATAAGGTATTATTATTAAATATACTACGGAAATAAAATACGTAAAAACAGGAATAACAGTTATAAAAATAATTAAAATCAGAAACCTTTTAACAAAATTAAGGTTTATACCTGAAAATCTTATTCCTATCTTAAAAAATAATATAAGTACGTTTAAATAAGTAAAAAAAATGCAGATAATACGAAAAAAACGTTATATTCGAATTAAATATTATTACGTACGTTAGGAAATCCGAAAAGGAAATATTAGTTTTTAATACGTAAAAAGTAAAAATAATTTTATTAACGGATTTATAAGATTATTTAATAAGGTAGATTTCGAAGGGTTTATAAGTAATTTAAAATTTAAAAAAATATAAGGAAAATTAAAAAATATTTAAAATTTAGTTAAAATAATTAGTAAAAAAATAATTCCGTTAGATTCCCTTTATATAGAAAAAAGGGCGTTTCTTTATTAAAACCTGTTTTTTATTATTAAAAATGATAACCGTAATATTTTTCTTACGATTATTTAAAGGTTTCCGTTTATTTGTTAATTTTAAAACTTTAACCTTTTATAAAATTACCTATTTATATATAGTTATAACTTTTTACGTTAATTTTAACTTAAAAGCGTAAATATTTTATATATAGTTTATAGCTAGTTAATATCCTTTATTAACCGGAAAAAAACTTTTATTTAATAGCTTTTTATAAAGGGGAATTTAAAAAATAATAATTTCAATTATTTATTAATGTTACCGTTAAAAAATAAAACCGATTTTTAAAGTTATAAAACCTTTAACGTAGCAGGTTAGCGTATATAAAACGTTTTCCTATATTAACGTTTAACCTGGTCCGAAACGTTTCGGAAAAAATAGGCCCCGTATTTCGAAATGGTTGTAAAAAAATAATAAAACGAAAAGGCCGGCTTTTTCGTATAACGGTTAATTACGTAGCTTTATTTTAAACGAGAATAACGGAAATAAGGGTTTAAATCTTATATAGATTAAAGATTTTGATAATTTTTTAATAAATTTCCTTAAAGTTTTAAATTTAATTTTAAAAGATTACGTAAATAAGGTTATTTGACGTAAAAGGGCGTATCGGCAATTAATGCTTTTAGGAGCTTGCGGTTAATGCGTTTAGGCTGCGGATGCTACCTAAGATAGCCTTTGTCCAGGAATTATCTTTTGTACAGCTAAACGTATATGTAAGGGCGATTGCCCCCAGACCTCTTTAGTCTTTCCTAGAATAACCAATGCGCATTTTGCCAGATTCCTGCATTTGATCACTGTGACTGCTGACAAAATATTTAATATTATATAGGACATAAGCGAACGAGCTACGTAAGCGAGGGGGCCGAATTCGACCTACTTTTAATTTAAATAGTTATAACTTTACTAATTTAAAATGAATTTTAATGTAACTTGGTCAGAATATCTACTACTATATTTAATAATCATTTATGAAATATAAAAAAGATCCACTCTATTTTCGCCAAGATATAATTTATTTTATAATTTTTTTTTTTTAAAAATTTCGATAGTTTCAAATTATATAATTCACCTAAACATTTATTAAATATTATCAAATTTGGTATATTTTTATTATGAGTTATAAAGAATAAATTCATATTTTTTTAAACTTTTAAAAAATTCCTTTAGAGAAAAATAAAAAGGTAGGTACGATTTTAAAGAGAAAAGCAATTATTATATATAGCTAGTGCATTTTAAACGTATGATTTTTGCCAATTTAATTCTATGTTATATCTATAGTTATAAAGGCGTATATAAAATTCTATAAGATATTATAAAGGTTTGATATAATTAAGAATTTTTAAACATTTAATTTTACTATATAGGTCCGAACGGCTTGTCTTAGATAAGTAGCGCAATAAGTGCGCACTTATCAATCCAGTCTTTTGGTACAGTGGCTAGCTGACAGCTTGCTCGCTAGTATGGCTCGTTCGCTTGTGTTCTAAGCTGTACTAATTTATAAATTAATATTTAATTCTATATTATCAGGTAAAATATTTCGTACTTTAATAAATTCTAGTAGACCGCGTTAAACCCTACGTTATATAAATTAGATATAGTTTTTATATAGGTTGACTATATATTAACGAAATATTTCAGCGTATTTGCGACCTTTAACGTAAGATTAGTTATTAATAGATAAGCCTTCGTACCTATACCTAGTGGTATGGTAAAAGTTAGTCTTAATACTATAGTATTTCACTTTATTAGTTTTATTTTTTAATCTTTATAAAGCTTATTTTATGTTATCTATATTATTCTGTATAATACTTTATAAATTTTAATTTATTTTAAGTAATTTAATAATATAAATTATAAAATATATTAAGCTAATATATATAAACATTTTATGACCATTATATAATTTAAATAAAACGTTTTTCGTAAAGAGTTTTTAAATCCGAAATATTATAATATAAGGTTATTAAGTTTAAGCCATATTATCTGGACTAAGATATAGATACGAAATAATTATATTAATAATTAATACCATAAATACTTTACTTAATATTTTCGAATACGGTAATTATTAATAGTTTTTACGGTTATGATAAATTATATACCTTAATTCCGAAAAACTTTATTCCAAAACTAACGGTTACGTAATATCGACAAACTTCGACCTGAATAAAGCTTATGTCCTTTAACTTTTCGATTTAATAAGCCTTATATAAAATACCTTATACATAAAAACTCAAGAAATATTAAACTTTTCGCGGTAAACCTTAAGTCCGGATAAAATGGCTACTTTATAACCTTTCTCCAGTCATATAACTTCTTTAAACTCGATCGATTTTATAACTTTTCGGACATTTATTAATTAAAATAATTAAAATATATTCGCTAAATCCGAATATAAAATCCCAATATTCTATATTTTTAAAATTTTAACGAAAATAAATTTTATTATATTTCCCGATTTAAATAAAATGATCGGCTGAATTAAATATATCGATATTTTTATCGTTATTAATAAAAATCTTTAAAAAAACGAGCTTTACTGTTAATTTTTCGCAGGAGATCTATTTTAAAACCGCGGGAATAATCGATTTTTATTAAAATCTATACTAAAAAATATGCGGCTTATAAAAGAATTATTATTAAAATTAAAATATGCAAGGTCGTTGGGTTCAAGCCGTATTATCCAGGCTGAGCCAAAGACACGAAGTAATTACACCAATAATTAACACGATAGATACTCTACCCAGTA